>CAUYQU010016562.1:0-84439 GCA_963574635.1 Cheracebus regulus | reverse complement strand
ATGAGAACACATGGACACAGGGAGGGGAGCACTATACGCTGGGGTATGTTGGGGGGAAATAGGGGAGGGACAGTGGGGGGTGGGGAGTTGGGGGGAGATAGCATGGGGAGAAATGCCAGATATAGGTGAAGGGGAGGAAGGAACAAATTACACTGCCACGTGTGTACCTATGCAACAATCTTGTATGTTCTTCACATGTACCCCAAAACCTAAAATGCAATAAAAAAAAAAATAAATAAAAATAAAAAAATAAAAAAAATAAAAAAAAAACAAAAAAAAAACAAAATTAAAAACTAGTTTCATCTTGAGTGGCACGTATGTCCTAGTATTCTGCCTTTATGATAAAAAGAAGGGTGAATTAATTTTTATTTAAAGTAAGTAGGCTGGGGATGGTGGCTCATGCCTGTAATACTAGCACTTGGGGAAGCTGAGGCAAGCAGGTAGCTTGAGCTCAGGAGTTTGAGACCAGCCTGGGCAACATGGCAAAACCCCATATCTACAAAAAACACAAAAATTAGCCAGGCATGGTGGCTCACACCTGTACTCCCAAGTAGCTACTTGGGAAGCTAAGGAGGGAGGATCACGTGAGCCCAGGAGGCGGAGGTCGCAGTGAGCCATAATCATACGCCACTGCCCTCCAGCCTGGGCAAGGAAGCAGTACCCTATTTCCAAAAAAAAAATTCATCAATAAAAAAAATTAAGTAAATAAAGTATGTAGTGAAGTTTTATGAGACCAGTATAGTAAATTTTGTTGCCTATTTGTAAATTCTATAAGAAATCTATGAGAATATTTTAATATAGTTACATTACATGTAGATTAGTTCAAAATGGATGCTTGAAGACTATTATGTTTTCTCTGGGTTGACATAATTAATTGGATTTTCTTACTTTCTACAATTGTAGTGCCTATGAGATTATCAAGCTGAAGGGATATACCTCTTGGGCTATTGGACTGTCTGTGATGGATCTGGTAGGATCCATTTTGAAGAATCTTAGGCGAGTGCATCCAGTTTCCACCATGGTTAAGGTAGGCTTAAATTAAATCTTCATTTGTCATTCTTTCCTTTGATATTTATTGAGTCATTACTGTGTGCCAGACAGTGTACAAGATGTTGAAGATATAATCATGAATAAAAAATACAGAGACCTTGACTTCAGGTCAGGTCAAAAAAATACAGATACCTTGACCTAAGGAAGGGAATCCTGAAAGAGAACCAGGTTTGAAGATCACATTTACAGTTTTGGACACCGTTTTGGGCACTGGCATATAAACAGTGTGAAGACAATTCAAACTAGCTTATGCAAAAAGAAAATATATTGGCTCATGTAACTGAAATGCCAGTGAGGCCGGAGTTAGGTACTCAGACTACGTTATGAGAGCTATCTTTCTCTCCATTCTCTTGGCTCATCTTTTTCCTCGACTGGCTTCCAACTCATGCAGAACTTTTCTGTGGGGCAACAAAGATGGCTCCCAGTAGCTACAGGCTTAGATCCTATACTGCCTCTGGCTGAGAACCACTGGAGTGTTCTGAGGAAATTAAGACAAGTGTCAATAGCTATTTTAGGAATTTGGCTGTGAAGATAAGGAAAATCAGGGCAAGAAATTTGTTTGTTTGTTTGTTTGTTTTTTACACAGATAAGATGCTTATGGTAAAGATCAGGTACCAAGGGAGAGGATCAAGACAGAAGTGGTAAGCAGAGGGGGATGGAGTTGAGAGCATAGATGCAGGTATTACCCCTAAAAGGAGGAGGGGCAGGAGTTAACAAAGAGAGAATGTGTACTGATGCATATAGATTTGTAAATTTGACATTGGAAGCATCTGATAACCTCTCTATTTTTAGTGAAAGGAGATAAAATCATCTAATGAGAGTCAACGGAAGTATAGGGAATTCAGAGATTTGAGAAAATTTGAAATAGTCTTTATGGATAATGGGAAAGAAAATTTGATTTTAAAAAACAAAGCAGAATTACTGTCATGCTTATTTGGGGTTGGTAAGCATTAATTAGTAATGATAAATTGGTAATGTAAGTTAAAGATAAACTTTCTTATATGGTTTTTTCCAGTGATTTGAGTACAGGAATAGAGAAAGCACATAGCTCAATTCATTCAGGTTTGCGTTTTACTGGCAGAATGTGAGAGGAAAAGAGAGAGGCAGACAGAGAGATTGGGGGAGGGAGGAAGAAGAGAGAGAGATTGAGAAAGAAAGAGGTGCAAGCATTTTGGCTTATACAGTTGTAAATGGGTTTAATATTCTGCTAAAAGTCACAGACAAATTCAAGACTTTTGTCCTTGAAATATATATACACATGAATAAATTATAAAAATAAATAATTAAGAAATATTTATAAAAATAAAACATTAAAATGGGCAAAGAAGCTTAGGGTATGGCCAAAGGATTACAGAATGATGGATCATGGAACCTAAGTTGGGTATGGAGGAACCCCATAACAAGGTCCAGAGCAGGATAATGGGAGTGGGAGCAGAAGTTTCCACAAGCTAAAAAGGTCTAGAAACTGAGCCAGGCGTGGTGGCTCACACCTGTAATCCTAGCACTTTGGGAGGCTGAGGTGGGTGGATCACCTGAGGTCAGGAGTTCAAGACTATCCTGGCCAACATGGTGAAACCCCATCTTAAAAAAAAAAAAAAGGTCTAGAAACTGGAAAGAAAGGGAATTTTGGTTGAATTATTCATATGTATATTGAAGTCAACAAGGATAATGGCAGTAATTGGGATAGACAGGGAAGACTGTGAACCATATGTCAGTCTTGTGAATGAGATGGAATAAGTAGGAGGTTAGTAAATGGTCATTAGAAAGGGAAGAAGAGCTGAATTAGATCTTCAAAAAAATAGGGAGAATATGTTTTGTTTTTATAAGAGCAGGGAATGATTTGGAAGAGGGGCCAAGTGCAGTGGCTCACACCTGTAATCCCAGCACTTTGGGAGGCTGAGGTGGTTGGATCACTTGATGTCAGGAGTTCGAGACCAGATGGTCAACCTGGTGAAACCCTGCCTCTACTAAAAAGACAAAAATTAGCCAGGTATGGTGGTGCATGCCTGTAATCCCAGCTACTTGGGCAGCTAAGGCAGGAGAATTGCTTGAACCCAGGAGACACAAGCTGCAGTGAGCCATGATTGTGCCACTGCAGTCTAGCCTGGGCAACAGAATGAGACTCTTTATAAAAAAAAAAAAAAAAAAAAAAAGATTTTGAAGAGGCAATGAACAGTACATAATAGATACCACACACCCTTCTTTTCAGAGGATGCAGAACCTATTGGAGAATAAGCTACTACCCCTCTAGGACTCTGGAGAAAGAGTCAGGGAAGTGTCAAATGAGTAATCAATGAAGAGACTGAGTAATATGGGAATGTAATAGCCTTTACCGAACAAGTCAATGGACGAGTTGTATTTTATTTTAATGTAATTTTAATTTTTTTTGGTGGGGGGTCATGGAGTCTCACTTTTTTGCCCAGGTTGGAGTGCAGTAGTGTGATCTTGGTTCACTGCAACCTCCACCTCCTGGGTTCAAGCAATTCTCTTACCTTAGCCTCCAAAGTAACTGGGATTACAGGTGTGCACCACCACGCCTGGCTAATTTTTATATTTTTAGTAGAGATGGGGTTTTGTCCTGCTGCCAGGCTGGTCTTGAACTCCTGACCTGAAGCTATTCACCCACCTTGGCTTGCCAAAGTGCTGGCAATACAGGCGTGACCCACCGTGCCCAACTGAGTTATATTTTATAGGGAACATTTAAACATTTGACATTATAAGCAGAATAATTTGTATATTCTTATTTCTTCTTTCTCAGTTACTTCACTTTTACTATGTCACATTTTCACCAAATCATGGTGTTCAGAGTTTATTTCATATTAATGTATTAACTGGATTTTTTTGTCAAATAAACAGAGAATTATCTTTAAACCATCTCTGTATTTCACAGCCAGTCCAAGAGCACATGAGAGCAAATTCTAATATATCCAGGGGAACTTATAACCAACCAGACATAAAGCTTAAAGGGAAAAGGCCAGGCTGAGGGGGCTAGCAGCAGGTCACCGTTAGTACACAGGGCTAGGCTTGGTTCCAGGATTCAGGCAGGAGCCCTTGTTCCCAGCCCACCCAGCAATCCTCAGATGGTGTGATGGATGGACATGAATTCTTGAATTCCAGTCTGAGATGCCTCTTCTAAAGAAAAGAGAGATGACAGGAGACAAAGGGAAACCAATTCTGGAAATACCAGTAGGGAAGCAGAGGGACCTCCCCTGCCACCATGGCCTTGCCTCTGATTACACCCATGGAAGCTCATGTTAAAGCTCCAGATGTCACACAGAGGTGGCAACAGAATGATCAAGGATTGGAGAGGGAGTTTGAGACCAATCTGGGCAACATAACAAGACTCCATCTCTATAAAAAATGAAAAGAAAAATAGCCAGGCATGGTGGTTTGTGCTACTTGGGAGGCTGAGGTGAGAGGATTGCTTGAGCCCAGGAGGTCCAGGCTACATTGAGCTATAACCGCACCACTGCACTCCGGCCTGGTGACACAGCAAGACGCTGTCTCTTAAAAAAAAAAAAGGATAGGGAAGGGAATTTGAGTATCACTGTGGCTGGAGCCTGGCTGAATAGAATGTGGGTTGACAGTCTGAAAAGACAGTGGCCTTCCACAGCTAGGCAGATGCCAAAGTGGAAGGAACATAAATAGTTCCTGGCAGGGCACCCTCAGGGATGACACTTGGCTGATCTGATGGAGCTTATGAGGTTGAGTGTAAAGTGGCTACTAAAATGAGGGAGCTGGACTATGGTAGAGGAGGTTAACCAGAGAATCCTCTGTGGGGAGAGGTTACTAGAGCAAAACAGGAACAAGGGGCACACCTTGTGCTCCTGAGGAAGACCCCCAGAGATGGTGAGAGGGAAGCATGGCTGAATAGTGCCTGTGGGCTCTGTAGCATGGAAAGTTGTGAGGCACTGCTCCAGAGTCAAGGGGCCTCCACTCTTCCTTCAACACTATTCCTGGTAACTGTTGATAATAAGACCTGGAGAAGAATAAGGCCCTCCCATCTCCCACAACCCCAGACTCAGCCCCAAGGAGAGGATTAAAGAGTGATGAGTGGTAAGAGGCAGGGAAGTGTGAGGGGTCTACTGGGTCTCCTTTTATTTTATTTATTTGAAATGGAGTCTCGCTCTGTCACCAGGCTGGAGTGTAGTGGCGCGATCTCCGCTCACTGTAGCCTCCGCCTCCCGGGTTAAAGTGATTCTCCTTCCTCAGCCTCCTAAGTAGCTGGGATTACAGGCATGCACCACCACACCTGGCTAATTTTTGTATTTTTAGTAGATATGGGGTTTCACCATGTTGGTCAGGCTGGTCTCGAACTCCTGACCTTATGATCTGCCTGCCTTGGCCTCTCAAAGTGCTGAGATTACAGGTGTGAGCCACCGCACCTGACTTTGAGTCTTCTTTTAAATCTTTTAATTTTTAATTTTTTGGGGTACACTGAGTACTTCTATCTTCCAAGACCAGGGAGGGTAGTATGGAGGTGGTAGAGGCTGATACATGTGCATGTAGATGTTGTGTGAGTTGCCCAGGATGTAATAGGCTCTGGCAACTGCTGCTTGGCTTTGGTTGCAGGAGTGGAGGGAATTGTGGAGCTTCTGACAGGAGGTTCCAGGGCTCCAGGATAGGGCAGTGCCATGGGGTTGCACCGTCTCATGGCCCTATCCCTGATGGGAAGTCCTGGATAGAACTCAGGTGGAGGTGGGGGATAGGTGAATCCTGAGGAGGAGGCCCTTTTCAAGGGCAGGAGTACATTCCATTGCAACTGGTGATGGGAGGCATAGGCCCCACTAGGCATGTAAAGAGTATCTGTAGGCTCCACTGGGGGCTTACCTCTGGAGGCTTAAAATGCCACCTGTAGGCCAGGTGTGATGGCTCATGCCTGGAATTCCAGCACTTTTTGGGAGGCCAAGGCAGGTGGCTCATCTGAGGTCGGGAGTTCAAGACCAGCCTGGCCAACATGGTGAAACCCCATCTCTACCAAAAAGACAAAATTTAGCTGGGCATGGTGGCACATGCCGGTAATCCAAGCTACTCGGGAGGCTGAGGCAGAAGAATCAATTGAACCTGGGAGGTGGAGGTTGCAGTAAGCTGAGATTGTGCCATTGCACTCCAGCCTGGGCAAAAAGAGCAAAACTTCATCTCAAAAAAAAAAAAAAAGAAAAAGCCACCTGTAGCACCCATTGTCTAAATTCAGTGTTGCTCCCTGCTGTAAAGGTATGAAGCAGAGCCTTCCCAGTCACCTCCTGCTTCACTGTTTCCTTGATGTAGTTTGGACTAAACACAAGCTGCTTGATCCTCATAGTCCATCTGATAAGGTGGCATCATGAAGGACTGCATGGCATCCTTTCTTGGGACAGAAAGATGAGCTGGTAAGGAATAAGGTAAATTGTACCTTTCCTGGTCCTTCTAAAGGCCTCTGGCATCTTCTTCATGTCATTGAATTTAAGCTCCACATGGCCATAGGACATAAGGCTGCTCTTGCTTTTCTGCTCATCAAACTCTGCCGCCCTCTGAGCAATTCATGTTGAGTGCCTTAATCTCTCCTGTATACTCATATTTTGATGCCCTTTTGCACAGCTCCTTATGGAAATATCAGGTTACTTGAACAATAATCTACTTTTGTCTTTCAGGGATTATATGGAATAAAAGAAGAACTCTTTCTCAGCATCCCTTGTGTATTGGGGCGGAATGGTGTCTCAGATGTTGTGAAAATTAACTTGAATCCTGAGGAGGAGGCCCTTTTCAAGAAGAGTGCAGAAATACTTTTGAATATTCAAAAGGATCTGATATTTTAAAGCCTTCTAATGTTCCACTGTTTGGAGAACAGAGGATAGTTGACTGTATACATTTTGAAAATATTTTCGTTTGATCTTTAAAAAATAAAAATTGGAGACATATGACATAACTCCACTCTCTCAAGATTAGAACTAGAAAATGGTAAAGAGATTTTCCTCTTTAAGACTCCTTTATAGCTCTATTCTAATGATACCCAATCTATACAGGTGTAAGCTATACTTCCGATGTGTCATATATGTAAGAGTGCCTTCAGATGTAGAATATGTATAATCATTATAATATAGAACTTTGATTCTTTTCACAAACCAACCCCTTTTTCTAGTATTACAATTTTAACTTGTACTTTTGTCCATTGGAGTATCAGCATATTCATTTCATATTGCATTAGTGTCATATGTTTATGTATAATCATTATAAATGCGGCCGGGCATGGTAGCTCATGCCTGTAATCCTAGCACTTTGGGAGGCCAAGGCGGGTGGATCACCTGAGTTCAGGAGTTCGAGACCAGCCTGGCCAACATGGTGAAACCCTGTCTCTACTAAAAATACAAAAAAATTAGCCAGGCACGGTGTTAGGTGCCTGTAATCCCAGCTTTTTGATATATATGGTCTTAAAAATAAGCATTTATAATTACTTTTTCAAGATAGTGTCACTTTGTTGCCCAGGCTGGAGTGCAGTGGCGAAATCTCGGCTCACTGCAACCTCCACCTCCTGGGTTCAAACAATTCTCCTGCCTCAGCCTCCCGAGTAACTGGGATTACAGGTGCACACCACCATGCCCAGCTAATTTTTGTATTTTTAGTAGACAGGATTTCACCATGTTGGCCAGGCTAGTCTCAAACTCCTGACCTCAAGTGATCTGCCCGCCTCAGCCTCCTAAAATGCTGGGATTACAGGTGTGAGCAACCCCACCCAACTGATTATTGACTAATGTTTGATAACAGTCATTATTAGCGCCCTTTGGTGTCTAAAAGTGAAGTGCTTCTACTGATTTATATAGTTACCGAGTACCAGCTTGGTTGGGAGACCCCCACCCAGGCGGCACTGAAGGTAATGAGAGGCAGACACCCAGATAGAACAACAGAGTGGATCTCTCCGGGGGGGGGCCAGCAGCCTATCGAACTGAGAGCCTCAGGGGCTGACAGCATTCCAGGCTGAAGGCCCTGAGCAGATTCTCATCCACGTATTTATTCTCTCTTAGCAGGTGATTCTTGTTAATAAACAGGTGTTCTGTATTTACTTATAACTCATAAATATTCCAAGTAGGCAGCTGTTACCTGCCTACTACTAATTACAAACTAAAAGTTATTCTCCACAAGGGAGCCACGGGGGCAGGGCAAACTGAATGTTTCTCAACATATAGTATATACATACATATGAACTATTTCTTTGATTCCACAAAGAATTTAAGGCAGCTATTGGAACTATACAATACAACAAAAAACTAAGAAATCGATATCAAGGTAATTTACAATTTTTTTTTCTTTTTTAAGACAAGGTATTGTTCTGTCACCCAGGCTGGAGTGCAGTGGTATAATTGTGGCTCACTGCAGCCTTGAACTTGTGTGCTCAACAGATCCTCCCACCTTAGCCTCCTGAGTAGGTGGGACTACAGGCACATGCCACCACATCCTGCAAATTTTCATATTTTTTTGGAGAAAGTGTTTCACCATGTTGCCCAGGCTGGTCTTCAACTCCTGGGCTCAAGGGATCCTCCTGCTTTGGCCTCCCAAAGTGCTGGGATTACAGGCATGAGCCAACACTCCTGGCCAATATACAAATTATGACTAAAACTGGACCAATAGGAAAGATTAGAAGGTAGATATGCAAGCCTTGAGGACACACATGACTAGTGGAGGCAGATTCATTTGGTCAGAGAGTCACGGTTTACCCTCATAGTTGATTATTCTTGCTGTCTTGTTAGCTTTCATTCTAGTCATCTATTCCTGAACATGATTAGTTTCCCATTATTTTATTCTTTTCCCTTTTTCTTCAGAATCTTCCCTTGAATGTATAAAATTATTATCAGTTAGGATGGGGGCAAGGGGAGTCTTCTGTGGGTTTTGGCTTTTTTAAAAGTTCATTTGTACATCTAAACTTCATTTTAGGAAATTCTTGCAGAGATTAAAAGGCTGAAAAATTGATACATTTCTACAGGGAACATTCTAGAGCAAAACTGCTCTACATCATGTATTCTCAACGGCAATTTTTTCCTTAAGTGGCTGAAAATTGGTTGTGGGGAGGAGGGAGGAAGGAAAAGATTTTTTAAAAATCTTAGATATTACAAGAGTTTGGCTCTCCAAAGCTCAACCCTGCTTGACCAAATCTTAACTCCTTAATATTTAATTTCATGATGGGGGGTGCAAAACAATTAGGGGGAAAATATCTACAAAGGCTGAGGGAGTGATAATGAAAAAAGACTGAAAAGCACTGCTCTATATTTTATAAAAATTTGTCAATGTGTATTACTGTATTAGGGTTCTCTAGAGGGACAGAACTAATAGGATATATATATATATATATATATATACAAGTTTAATGAGGAGTATTGACTCACATGTTCACAAGGTGAGGTCCCACAATAGGCAAGCGGAGGAGCAAGGAAGCCAATCGGAGTTCCAAAGCTGAAGAACTAGGAGTCTGATGTTTGAGGGCAGGAAGCATCCAGCATGGAAGAAAGATGAAGGCTGGAAAACAGCCAGTCTAGTGCTTCCACGTTCTTCTGCCTACTTTTATCCTAGCTGTGCATCTGACTAGATGGTGCTCATCCAGATAGAGGGTGGGTTTGCCTTTCCCAGCCCACTGACTCAAATGTTAATTTCTTGTGGCAACACCCTCACAGACACACCCAGGATCAATACTTTGTATCCTTCAGTCCAATCAAGTTGACAATAATAACCATCAAAATTACATGATTCACAAATGAGTTAGAAAACAATTAGATAAAATGTGGTGGGAGAAATAGAAACCTTGGTTTATTCCAGACTGATTTTGGAGTCTATATTTTTATTTTTTATTTTTGAGATGGAGTCTCACTCTGTCATCCAGGCTGGAGTGCAGCGTCATGATGTTGGCTCACCACAACCTCTGCCTCCCAGGTTCAAGCAATTCTGCCTCAGCCTCCCGAGTAGCTGGGATTACAGGCTTGCACCACCACAGCAGGCTAATTTTGTGTTTTTAGTAGAGATGGGGTTTCTCCATGTTGGCTGGTCTTGAACTCCTGACCTCAGGTAATCCACCTGCCTTGGCCTCCCAAAGTGTGGATTCTATATTTAACTACTTAATGAGTTGAGCTTTTCCTTCACCTTGTAAAAATGGTTATCAATTGGCACTCATCAAATTCTTTAGGTTTCATATTGTATTTCAAAATTCCTTTTGCAAACAGAGTTTTGTTTTGTTTTGAAACGGTCTCACTCTGTCACCCAGGCTGGAGTGCAGTGGCACGATCTTGGCTCACTGCAACCTCTGCCTCCCAGGTTCATAAACGATTCTTGTGCCTGAGCCTCCCAAGTAGCTGGGATTACAGGTGTGTGCCACCATGCCCAGCTGATTTTTGTATCTTTAGTAGAGAGGCGGTTTCACCATGTTGGCCAGGCTGGTTTCGAACTCTTGACCTCAGAAATTCCGCCCTCCTCGACCTCCCAAAGTGCTGGGATTACAGGCTTGAGCCACAGCGCCAGAGCCAGAGTTTTAATTTTTTACTTTTTCTACTTTAGCTCACAGCCGAGTTGGTAATAAGTAGTCTTGAGGTCCCTTTCTCCTACAGTGCTGGGGAAAATTTTCCAAATGAGAGTCAAAAAGTCCTTTTCACATACATCCAGACAAGATTTTGTTAGAAATAAAATCACTTGGGCTCTTTGGTGGATGCGTTCTAGGCAAACAACTCCGCCTGACACCAGAGGCCCTGCAGTGCATTGTGCCTGCCGCACCTCACGCGTCCTTTGCAGCCGGTCAACCACCTACCCCGCAGCGTGCCCACCTGCACGCGGGGGCGGGGCGGGCAGGCAGAGGCGCAGGCGCAGTGCCCCACAGCCTGCTTCTGGCCTCACACCTGCCGGGCCTCACACCTGCCGGGCCTCACAGCTGCCCAGCATCATACCTGCGATGCCTGCACGAGCTGGGTGGTCTGCGCAGCTGCATTAAAGCGGTGACCCGGCGTCCGTCAGTCGGTGGTTGACCTCCTTCGTGCCTTGACGAGCTTTACTCCATTCTCTTTCTTCACCTTTTGAGTGTGTGGCCATGAGCTGGGCTGCAAGAGTTCTGCGGAGCAGCCAGCGAGCGGGCGCCGCTGGAGCGAATTGTTTTTGCCCAAGGATGGCTCCGTGTCTACGCCAGGCGGTATGTGACCTGCTCGGGCGAGGCTGGCCCTTCACCTGTGAGTGTGGCCTGCGGACCCTGGGTGCAGTCCTGGAGCTGAGAACTGGAGGTTGGGGGAAAAGGAGGGGAAAGGGAGAGAAAAGGGAGTCAGCTGCGGGACAGAGAACCGTCCCAGCTGTAGTCTCATATTTGGTGGAGCAGCCCCTATTCCTTTCCTCTCTCTCTCTAACTCCTCTTAACTGTACTTACGCTTCCTTCTCCTTCTCCTTCCCCTGGTCCGCTTCATGGATGCTGAGCTGCCTGGCTAGAACCCACCCAGCTTCTTTGCTGGTCAGATTTGTCGGTCTCTTGGGTGTCTGCAGCACCTCTTTCCGCACGGGGGCCCAGGAGTTCTCCATAGGCGCTCTCACCACAGACCAACTCCAGGTCTGGAGATGGCTGTGCAATTTGTTTTCATTGTTAGGTTTCCAAGATGGCAACTGTCAAGGGTGAACTTATTAAGAATGTTGCTGAAGAGACGGCCATTCATCACAATAAGATCTCCATTGTAGGAAGTGGATCGGTTGGTGTGGCTTGTGCTATCAGCATCTTATTAAAAGTAAGTGATGTGTTCTGTGCCACAGGATTCACCTCGTTTGGAGGCAAGGCCACAGCAGATGTTGTGCAGGTTGTGTCCAGCTCAAGGGGTGAGTGGGGATCCAGTACAAGGGGAACCGGAGGAAAAGGTGCCCTTTTTAAAGTTGTTCCAGCCAGAGGGGGTTCCTTGTTAAAAATTGTATGATGATATCACATGTGCTAGAAGCATCTCTGTGGTATGTTGACATTTCACTTAATATGAGGTACCCCTTTGCTTGATTTGGAAACTCAGCTCACAAACTGGAGAAATAGATGGCAGAAAAGAGTATACAAGCATGTCAGTGATGGTAGGCAGCCTACAAGTACCAAATACAATAATCTTTTTCCCTTTAAATATCTCTCTCCCATTTCCTAGACTCTATATCTGCATTTCCCTTTGTTCCTTGTTCATGTTAGGTTAGTTTTAGTGTTTAGTTATTCTTAGCATTGATATAGCTGCTAAAGTTTAATGGCTAGAGACAGAGGCCAAAAAAAGATTCTGACCCTTTCTAAAGATATTACCTTGATCTGAACTTTATTACCATTAAGTTTTAGTAAATCATAAGAAACTTTGAGCTACACTTTTACTAATGGAATATCTGTAAAATGTTTTAAGCCATCTTTTAGATAACCTTTGATTCTGGCCTGAGTCATTGGATTTAAAAGATTGGGTCTGGGTTTCTTATCTAGGTGGCATAGTGACCTTATGGCACTAAGGATGGCAGCTGCAGCCAACTGCTGTTTGTGCTAGCCATACACATTCCCAGTGGTTCATTTCATCCTACCTATTGTAATGCCTTTATCAGCAGTGTCCTCACTGCTAATGAAGAATACACACATGTGAAAATCAACACATTTGCGACTGACCTTTTTGATGGGACTTCCATATATTTATTTCCCCAGGCTGATCTCAAACACCTGGCCTCAAGCAATTCTGCCTTGGCTTCCTAGAGTGCCAAGATTACAGATGTGAGCCACCTTGCTTAGCCCAACACTTTTTTTTTAAACATCAGTAATAATAATATGTTTATATATCCAGGCGCTCTCTGGTATTAAAATTTAAAAAAAAGGAAAAAATGTTTATATACGTTATCCAATATTACAACTCTGAAAAGTAAATACTAGACCTACTTTTTAGAGAAGAAAAAAGGCAGACTATCTCAAATTGCTTGAATAGATAAGTATACAGGTAATATATAGAGAAAAGCTTGAAATAAAAGATTTACTACCTCTGCTTGGAAGGGCCATTCTGGGAGGGATTGAGTCATATCCCTGGAACTCCTACCTCTGGCAGCTAATGCTTGGCTTTGGTTGCAGGAGTGGAGGGAATTGTGGAGCATCTGACAGGAGGTTCCAGGGCTCCAGGATAGGGCAGTGCCATGGGGTTGTGCCTGTCTCATGGCCTTATCCCTGATGGGAGGTCCTGGATAGAACTCAGGTGGAGGTGGTGGATAGGAGTACAGAAGGGCAGGAGTACATTCCATTGCAACTGGTGATGGGAGGCATAGGCCCCACCAGGCATGTAAAGAGTATCTATAGGCTCCACTGGGGCTTACCTTTGGAGGCTTAAAATGCCACCTGTAGCACCCATTGTCTAAACTCAGTGATGCTCTCTGCTGTAAAGGTTTGAAGCAGAGCCTTCGCAGTCACCTCCTGCTTTTAGAACTTGAATTCTATTATGTTGCTAATTATGACATTTGTATATCTTAGGAAATGTGGTACACAATCACCCTGCAAAGCCTCAGGTTAAGGCTCACTTTAATCTCCTGGCCCTTGACATTGCAACGTCTGTCATTCCAGGAGGTGGTAATAGCCTAAAAACTCCTTGCTGATAAGGAATTCTCAAAGGAATTGTTCAGGAATTTATTGTTAGGAATTTATGGTACAAACCTAGTAGAGAGACAGAAATGTCTTTTAAAATTTCTGAATTATACCATTATACATAAACTGTAATTAGTGTAATGCAAGATCCACTTTATTTCTTTTAATGTTGGGTGCTGAATCTGGAATAGTGCCTCCTGTAATTGATATTTAGTAGTTAAATGAAGCAATTGCTAAAAGCTGCCCACTAAAAGGGAAAACGCACTGAATGTGAATATAAAGATTGGATATTCTGTTTACCTTCATTTTTAGAAATAAGGAAAGAGTTCACAGAGATTGTTAAAATACACTTTTATAGACTATTTTTAAAACAGATTTACAGAAAAATTGAAAAGATAACAGTTTATACCCCACTGGTAGTTATTAGCATTATACCTTAGTATGGTGTGATGGCTAATATTGAGTGTCAACTTGATTGAAGGATGCAGGATATTGTTCCTGGGTGTGTTTCTGAGGGTGTTGCAAAGGAGGTTAACATTTGAGTTCAGGACTGAGAGAGGCAGACCCACCCTCAATCTGGGTGGGCACCATCTAATCAGCTATCAGCACATCAAGGATAAAAGCAGGCCGAGGAACGTGAAGGGACTAGACGGGCTGAGTCTTCTGGCCTGCATCTTTCTTTCGTGCTGGATGCTTCCTGCCCTCGAACATCAAGACTCCGAATTCTTTAGCTTTTGGACTCCGAGACCTACACCAGTGGTTTGCCAGGGGCTCTCAGGCCCTTGGCCACAAACTGGAGGCTGCACTGTTGGCCTCCCTACTTTTGAGGTTTTGCGACTTGGGCTGGCTTCCTTGCTCCTCAGCTTGCAGACAGCTTGTTGCGGGACTTCACCTGTGATCGTGTGACTCAGTACTCCTTAGTAAACTCCCTTTCATATATACATCTGTTAGTCCTGTTCCTCTAGAGAACCCTAATACCTTAGTATGGTGCATCTGTCACAATGAAGGAATGTATATTGACATATTACCTTAAATTCCACGCTTAGATTTCTTTAGTTTTTACCTGTGTCCTTTTTCTGTTCCATGATCCTATCCAGGATGATACCGCATGACATTTAGTCACTGTGTCTCCTTGGATTCCTCTAGACTATGAGTTTCTTTAGATTTTTCTTGTTTTTGTTGACTGAGCATTTTGAGGAGTACTAGTCAGGTATTTTGTAAAATACCTTTATGTTGAAATTTGGTGCTTTTTTTTTTTTTGAAAGAAAAAGAGCGAAAGAAAAAGGAAGAGAAAGAGGGAGAGAGAACGGGATTCTTGTTCTATTACCCAGGCCAGAATGCAGTCTAAAAATGGGTATTAAAAACCTCTTTTATGCCAATAATTGTGCTTAACAATGGAGACAGGAAGGAATAAGGGATGAAAATAACAAGCAGCCAACCAATATTTTATTTAAACCTGTGAAATGCTATGCAATTGCTGAAGAGTGATTTACTTCCAATTTTGTGGTCACTTTTAAAATAGGTGTAATGCAATACTGAGAAAATTGTATGTTTTGTGGATTTGGGGTGGAGAGTTCTGTAAACATTTGTTAAGTTTACTTGTTCCAGGTCTGAGTTCAAGTCCTGGATATCCTTGTTAATTTTCTATCTCGTGGATCTGTCTACGTCTTTAATCTATCTGTAGATAATTTTAGTGTAAGGTGTCAGGAAGGGATCCAGTTTCAGCTTTCTGCACATGAGTAGCCAGTTTTCCCAACACCATTTATTAAACAAGGAACACTTTCCCCATTGCTTGCTTTTGTCAGGTTTGTTAAAGATCAGATGGTCGTAGATGTGTGGCATTGCCTCCAAAGCCTCTGTTCTGTTCCGTCTGTATCTCTGTTTTGGTACCAATACCATGCTGTTTTGATTACTGTAGTATAGTCTTGTAGTATAGTTTGAAGTCAGGTAGCATGATGCCTTCAGCTTTGTTGTTGTTGTTTTTTTTTTGCTTACGATTGACTTGGCTATGCGGGCTCACTTTTGGTTCCATATGAAGTTTAAGGTGGCTTTTTCCAGTTCTGTGAAGAAGGTCATTGGTAGCCTGATGGGGATAGCATTGAAGCTATAAATTACTTTGGGCACTATGGCCATTTCCACAATATTGATTCTTCCTAACTATGAGCATGGAATGTTTCTCCATCTGTTTGTGTCCTCTCTTATTTCATTGAGCAGTGGTTTGAAGTACTCTTTGAAGAGGTCCTTTACATCCTTTGTCAGTTGTACTCCTAGGTATTTTATTCTCTTTGTAGCAATTGTAAATGGCAGTTCGTTTCTGATTTGGCTCTCCTTAAGTCTGTTATTGGTGTATAGGAAAGCTTGTGATTTCTGCACATTGATTTTGTATGCTGAGACTTTGCTGAAGTTGCTTATCAGCTTCAAGGATTTTTGGGCAGAGAAGATAGGGTCTTCTAAATATATAATCATGTCGTCCACAAATAGAGACAATTTGAATTCCTTTCCTAACTGAATACCCTTTATTTCTTTTTCTTGCCAGATTGCTCTAGCTAGAACTTCTAATACTACATTGAATAGGAGTGGTGAGAGAGGGCATCCTTGTCTAGTGCCAGATTTCAAAGGGAATGCTTCCAGTTTTTACCCACTCGGTATGATCATGGCTGTGGGTTTGTCATAAATAGCTTTCATTATTTTGAGATATGTTCCATCAATACTTAGTTTATTGAGAGTTTTTAGCATAAAGGGCTGTTGAATTTTGTCAAAGGCCTTCTCTGCATCTATTGAGATAATCATGTGGTTTTGTCTTTGGTTCTGTTTATATGGTGAATTACGTTTATAGACTCTCATATGTTGAAAAAGCCTTGCATCCCTGGGATGAAGCCTACTTGATCGTGACGGATAAGCTTTTTGATGTGCTGTTGCAATCGGTTTCCCAGTATTTTATTGAAGTTTTTCCATCTATGTTCATCATAGATATTGGCCTGAAGTTTTCTTTTCTTGTCGAGTCTCTGCCAGGTTTTGGTGTAAGGATGACGTTGGTCTCATAAAATGATGTGAGAAAGATTCCCTTTTTGGATTGTTTGGAATAGTTTCAAAAGGAGTGGTACCAGCTCTTCTTTGTATGTCTGGTAGAATTTGGCTGTGAACTTGTCTGGACCTGGACTTTTTTGGCTGGTAGGCTATTAATTGCTGCCTCCACTTCTTCAGCCCTTGTTATTGGTCTATTCAGTGTTTTGACTTCTTCCTGGTTTAGGCTTGGAAGGATGCAAGTGTCCAGGAATTTATCCATTTCCTCCAGGTTTACAGGTTTATGTGCATAGAGTTGTTTGTAATAATCCCTGATGATGGTCTGAATTTCTGTGGAATCTGTGGTGATATCCCCTATATCGTGTTTTATTGCATCTATTTGATTATTCTCTCTTTTCTTCTTTATTAATCTAGCTAGTGGTCTATTTTGATGATCTTTTCAAAAAATCAGCTCCTGGATTTATTAATTTTTGAAGGGTTTTTTTGTCTCTCTTTCATTTCTGCTCTGATCTTAGTTATCTCTTGCCCTCTGCTAGCTTTTGAGTTTTTTTTATCTTGCTCCTCTAGCTCTTTCAATTTTGATGACACAGTGTCGACTTTAGATCTCTCCTTGCTTCTCATATGGGCATTTATTGCTATAAATTTTCCTCTAGGCACTGCTTTAAATGTGTCCCCAGAGATTCTGTTACATTGTGTCTTGGTTCTCATTGGTTTCGAAGAACATCTTTATTTCTGCCTTCATTACATTGTTTATCTAGTCAACATTCAAGAACATCAGTTGTTCAGTTTCCATCAAGTTCTGTGGTTTCGAGTTAGTTTCTGAATTCTGAGTTCTAATTTGATTGCACTGTTTTCTGAGAGGCTTTTATGATTTCTGTTCTTTTGCATTTGCTGAGGGGTGATTTACTTCCAACTATGTGGTCAATTTTAGAGTAGGTATGATGTGGTACTGAGAAGAATGTATATTCTGTGGATCTGGGGTGGAGAGTTCTGTTAATACCTACTAGGTTTGCTTGGTCTGGGTCTGAGTTCAAGTCCTGGATATCCCTGTTAATTTTCTGTCTCATTGATCTAATATTGACAGTGGAGTGTTAAAGTCTCCCACTATTATTGTATGGGAGTCTAAGTCTCTTTGTAGGTTGTTAAGAACTTGCTTTATGTATCTGGGTGCTCCTGTATTGGACATATATGTATTTAGGATCATTAGCTCTTCTTGTTGCATTAATCATTTTACCATTATGTAATGTCATTCTTTGCCTCTTTTGATCTTTGTTGGTTTAAAGCCTATTTTATCAGAGACTAGGATTGCAACTCCTGCTTTTTTTTCCTCTCCATTTGCTTGGTAGATCTTCCTCCATCCCTTTATTTTGAGCCTATGTGTACCCTTACATGTGAGATGGGTTTCCTAGATACAGCACACTGATGGGTTTAGACTTTTTATCCAATTTGCCAGTCTGTGTCTTTTGACTGGTGGCATTTAGCCCATGTACCTTTAAGGTTAATATTGTTATGTGTCAATTTGATCCTGCCATTGTAATGATAGCTGATTGTTTTGCCCATTAGTTGATGCGGTTTCTTCATTGTGTCGATGCTCTTTACCATTGGGTACATTTTTGGAGTGGCTGGTACTGGTTGTTCCTTTCTATGTTTAGTGCTTCTTTCAGGAGCTCTTGTAAAGCAGGCCTGGTGGTGATGAAATCTCTGAGCAATCACTTGTTCATAAAGGATTTTATTTCTTCTTTATTTATGAAGCTTAGTTTGGCTGGATATGAAATTCTGGGTTGAAAGTTGTTTTCTTTAATGATGTTGAACACTCGGCCCCACTCCCTTCTAGCTTGTAGGGTTTCTGCCAAGAGATTCGCTGTCAATCTGATGGTCTTTCCTTTGTGTCTGACTTCACCTTTCTTTCTGGCTGCCCTTAGGATTTTTTCCTTCATTTCAACCCTGGTGAATATGATGATTATGTGCCTTGGGGTTGCCCTTCTTGAGGAGTATCTCTGTGGTGTTCTCTGTATTTCCTGGGCTTGAATGTTGGCTTCACTTGCTAGGTTGGGGAGGTTCTCCTGGATAATATCCTGAAGAGTGATTTCCAGCTTGGATTCATTCTCTCTGTCACATTCAGGTACACCTATCAAACATAGATTAGGTCTTTTCACATAATCCTGTATTTTTTGGAGGCTTTGTTCATTTCTTTTTACTCTTTGTTCTCTAATCTTGCCTTTTCATTTTATTTCATTGAGTTGATCTTCAATCTCTGATATCCTTTCTTCTGCTTGGTCGATTTGGCTATTGAAACTTATACATGCTTCACCAAGTTCTCATGTTGTTTTTCAGCTCCATCAATTCATTTATATTCCTCTCTAAGCTGTTTATTCTCGTATTTCATCAAACCTTTTTTCAGCATTCTTAGTTTCTTTGCATTGGGTTAGAACATGATCTTTTAACTCAGAGAAGTTTGTTATTATCCACCTTCTGGAGCCTGTTTCTGTCAATGCATCAGACACATTCTCCATCCAGCCTTGTTTCCTTGCTGGTGAGGAGTTTTGATCCCTTGGAGGAGAGGCATTCTGGTTTTGGGAGTTTTCATCCTTTTTGTGCTGGTTTCTTCCCATCTTTGTGGATTTATCTACCTGTGGTCTTTGTGGATGGTGACTCTCAGATGGGGTTTTTGAGTGGACATCATTTTTGTTGCTGATGAAGTTATTTCTTTCTTAGGTTTCCTTCTAACAGTCATGCTCCCACTGCTGTAGGACTGCTGGAGGTCCACTCCAGAACCTACTTGACTGGAGATCACCTGCAGTGGCTACAGAACAGTAAGGATTGCTGCGTGTTTCTTCTTCTGTGTTCTTTGTCGCAGAAGGACACCTGCCAAATGTCAGCCTTAGCTCTCCTTTGTGAGGTATCTCTTTGTTTATATGGGGGTCTGGGAGCTGCTTGAGGAGACAGTCTGTCCCTTATAGGAGCTCAGGTGCTGAGCCATGAGCTTTGTTGTTCTGTTCAGAGCTGCTGGGCAGGATGTTTAAGTCTGCTGCAGAGGAACTCATAACAACCTTTCGTTCCCAGGTGCTCTATCCCAGGAAGGTGGGGCTTTATTTATAAGTTCCTGTCATTCTGCTGCCTGTTTTCAGAGATGCATTGACCAGCAAGAAGGTAGCCTAGTCACAGTCTGCCAGCAGAGGCACTGCTGAGCTGCCATGGGCTCTGCCAAGCTGCTGTGTGAACTTCCCTGCAGTGTCATTTATAGGGGTATGGTTAGAACTGCCGTGGTAATGGCGGACTGTCTCTGTAATAGCAGAATGTCTCAGTAATGACGGACTGCCTCGGTAATGACGGACTGCCTCAGTAATGGCAGACTGCCTCGGTATGGCAGACTGCCTCGGTATGGCAGACTGCCTCGGTAATGGCGGACACCCTTCCCCCTACAGAGCTGGACCATCCCGAGTCCAGCTGTGCTTGCTGTGAAACACTTAAACTCGAGCACTTCAGATTGCTGGTCTTTGTGGGGGTGGGACCAGCTGAGCCAGATCACCTGGCTCCCTGTTTCAGCCCCCTTTTTTACATTTGAACAGGTGACTCTGTCTCCCAGGCATTCTAGTCACCACTTGAAGTGGCACCCGGATTTGTGTAAGTTCTTGTGTGGAGACCTACTGTACCAGCTGCAACAGCCGTGCTGGAGACTCATGGTGCTTTTCTGCCCAGGAATCTCCTGGTCTGTGGGCAGTAAAAATTCATTTGGAAATGTGGTGATCACTCACCCTCTGCATTTTTATTGGGAACTGCAATCCAGAACTATTCCTATTTGGCCATCTTTGATCAGTCCACATATGGATTTTTATACTTAAGAGCAGGACACCTGAGGTCATAGCTACTACAGATAGGAGCCATGTCTTTGAACTCACAGTACCAGACATTGGGTGGTCACTCAAATGTGCTATCAATGAGTAACTTGGATAAAGTTATAGCATTAATCTTCATCTTTCCCCAACAATCAAGTGGGTTTGTTATCCCATCTTGAAAGCAATCAAGAAGTGTAATTTTATCAAGCAAAAATCACCTTGTATAAATCTGAATTACAGGTGGTATCAGATACATGGGCTGCTTGATACAGCTGAACACTGTCAAAGCATCAGAACAGCCCATTTTTGATTCAGCCATGCTAAGGACAGAGATTACAGATTTTTAATCTCCTCTACTTGAGAAATGATAACCAAAACTAGATTACTTTGTATTCTCTTCATGGGGATCACTGAAGAAAAGAGAAATCATCATAGTAAAAGAGGGGGAAGGGAAGAAGGGAGGGATAGGGAGAGGGAAGGGGAGGATAGATGAAGATAACTCATACTCTCTGTAACCTGTTTCTGGATGGAGATGAGTATTTGCCCAGGTAACTAACCAACCAGTTTGATACACAGAACAGTCAAGTCCACATTTGTGGGGGTAAGAAAGCAGAACTTTATTTTTTATTTTTAAATCACCATATGATTCAAATAATTCTCTAGTCATAAAAGTTATAACTAGAGAGTTAATCAAAATATGGTCTTTCTAAAAATATTTTATTGCTTCTAAAAATGAGAAATGATTTTGCTGCTTCTTTCTAAAGTTCTTTATAGCAAACACATTTGCCATTTCCATAGATATTTTGAGCTTACTAGTAATGTTTCAGTTCATCTTTTCTATGAGCCCAAAGTGCCAGATGTCTGAGCTTTGTAAATTGTGAATCAAGACCTGATGTCACATTTCTGAAACATCAGGGTTTAAAAAAAATTTATTTTTTTCCATTAATGCCCCATAAATTATATTAAATACAAACTCCCTTGCCTATTTCCAGATTTTGATGTTATAAAAGCACTATGTATCTGGCCTTCATTATTAAATGAATACTTGATTCATATGACATGTATGAGAAAAAAGAAAGAGCTTCAAGATAAATTTATACTGAAAGGAAAATATATATATAAAACATTACTGGGCCAGGAGCAGTGGCTCACACCTGTAATCCCAGCACTTTGGGAGGCCAAGGTGGGTGGATCATGAGGTCATGAGTTCAAGACCATCCTGGCCAATATGGTGAAACCCTGTCTCTACTAAAAATTCAAAAATTAGCCAGGTGTGTTCATGGGCACCTATAATTCCAGCAACTCAGTAGGCTGAGGCAGAGAATTGCTTGAACCTGGGAGGCAGAAGTTGCAGTGAGCCAAGATCGCACCACTGCACTCCAGCCTGGGCAACAGACAGAGATTCCATCTCAAACAAGCAAAAAAGAATTTTTTTCAAGGAAGCAATTTAACCTTCTATTACAAACCACATTAACTAAATACTTTACCTATGAATGTCACAAATACACATTTTTTTCAGGTCTTGGTACTTTCATGTGCGTAAAGGCACACACAGAGGAAATAATGTAGACTAGTAGTTAAGTGTTAGGACTAAGAAATGGAGAAACTTGTTCATTGAGCAATTATCTGATCGTGGTCAAATTACTTAAGCTGGCAGGGAGAAAGAAATGGAGGTAAGGGTTGAAAAATTACCTGTTGGGTACAATGTTCACTCTTCAGGTGATGGGTACACCAGAAACCCAAACTTCACCATTATGCAATATATACATGTAGCAAACTTGCACATGCACCCCCTAAATCTATATAAATAAACATTTTTAAAAATTAGCCTCTTTGTGCTCAGTTTCCTTATCTGTTAAATGTCAGAATAAAGTGACACACCTCCTTATGAAGATCAAATAAGAAAACGCATATAAAGAACTTAGTCCACTGCTTGCACATAAAAAACATTAACACATAGTTATTATTACTGAAGATGTTGAAAATAAGTTTTTATACAGTATTAAAACAACTGTGTCTTTTAGAACAAATGTTAGAGCAAGCTGTCTAGGTTACGGCAAAGCTAATTTGCAAAAATAATAATTCAGACTAAAAAGGAAATATTTCAAATGAAAAATCCAGAGGACTTGAAGCCTAAATGAAGAAATGTCAAGATTCAATATTCATTTCCCTCATTCCCTCATTCTTTGTCTCTATTGATTACTTTTTGTCTTCCTTTCCGTTGGCTTCCAATTAGACCTGTTCTCTGGGTCTCCTCCTGGAACTCGGATGATTTCTTTTTTTCTTTCACTCCTGAAATGTATATGATCCAAGTTTTTGCCCTAAACATTTTCACTCCTCTTTTTCAACTATCTCATTCCTTTGAACAATCTGTTCAATCCCCTGTCTTCACTTGACACTTCCAGAGAAATGGTCTTCAAGTCTGAAATCCTGGCCAAGTTCTCTCCTTTACATTTCAGCTGTGTATTTCCAGCTGCTTCCTGAAGCTGTGCACCTGTCCCATCTGCCCTTCTCACTAAGTATATTTGCCCCCTTTTCCCTTCAACCAGCTCCTCCTCTTGACTTCTCCAGTTTTACTAATAGTGTAGCCATCTTTCTTGGTATCAAGATTTAAAATTCTGGCATCACCTCTGTATTGGTTTGTTCTCACATTGCTATAAAAAAGTACCTGATTAATTTATAAGAAAAGAAGTTTAATTTGCTTGTGTTTCTGCAGGCTGTACAGAAAGCATGGTGGCATCTGCCTCAGGGAGCTTTTACTCATGATGGGAGGCAAAGTGGCAGCAGGTACTTCATATGCTGAAAGCAGGCACAAGAGAGAGACAGCAAGGTGCCATGCAGTTTTAAACAGCCAGATCTCCCACGAAGTCACTCACTGCCAAGAGGGCAGCACCAAGAGGATGACGCCAAACCATTCACGAGAAACCCACCCCCATGATCCAGTCACCTCCCACCAAGCCCCGCCTCCATTACTGGGGATTACAATTCAACATGAGATTTGAGTAGGGACACATTCAAACTACAATAACCTCTCATTTTTTTTTTCCTATTCTCCATCTCCAAGTTTTAGATAGGTTCTACAAATTTCAATTCTGCAATGTATTTCTAAATAATTCTCACCTGTGTTAACACTTCCTCTGTCCTTTAGTCCCTATCACCCATCACCTATGATATTAGAAAGGCCTCCTATGGGTCTCTCTGCCCTCAGAATATTCTCTAGTCCTAATCCACTTTACACTGTACTCTTCCTGCTCACAATTCTGAATAAACTACTTATCTGCTCAAAAACTTTCATTAGCTCTCCACTATCTATTATAGAGCCAACCCGTTTTCTCTGCCATTCTCCAGCTCCTATGACATGACCCATATCCTACATTTTCCTCTACTCCAGCCCAGTTGAATCACATGCTCATTGCAATCCACATTCTGAAATTTCTCATATCACCATTTGTTAATGCTTTCTGTCTTGAATTTCTTTCCACATCTCTGAAGAGATCTTTATTTCCATCACATGTGCAGTAATCTGTCACCCCCTCTGACTTTCTCAAACCATCCATAATTCTTTTGCAATACTCTTCATTTTATACTTTCTATTCTAATTATTTGGGTATGTCTTATGTTCCATATGAATTTCAAGTCAGTAAAGACAGGATCTGTAAACGATCCATCCATTTTGTATCCACCATTATCACTAGCACAGGGCTTTCCACATACTACATCATCAATTTTTTTTCATTGTCAAAATAGCTACAAAAAGCGCTTCTTAACTTTGATCCAGTTAACATAAATTTAATTGGCAATTCAGGATCCTATTCACCTAAATGAGAGTAGAGTATCACTGGATTATTGTATGGTCCTTTCACAGTCTACTGAGAATTACCGTAAAATAAGCAGAGAGACATTGCCACAAAAATGCATTCAACAAATCCCACAGACACAAGCGCAATCTTGGTGGCAAGATGAGAATAATCAAGGAAATCCCACAATTATCCTTGCAAAAATCTCCCTTCACAGCCCTCAGCTCTAAATGCAGCCATATTAATTGGTAGCATTGAAAAAATTAATTTGGAAAATCCCTGTGAAGCTTGTTGACTTTAGCTTTCTGTGATGCTGTTAGGTTTTAGCCCTTAAATTTATGTGCTGATATGTTAAATCATTTTTATTTCTCTTTAACCCCCTATTCAAGGAGGTTTTGTTCCGATATTATATCAAAACGTATCTGGATCACAAAGCAAAGTTTAAAGAAGACTGTAGTTTTTCTGCCTCTCTAGTTTCCCTTGTAGAATTAGAATTAGAAGTCTATATAAGAAATCCCAAATGGAGAAATTAAAATGCAGTTGTTTCTAGGAATCTCACCATGCCTGAAGCACTGAACTCCAGTTCCTGTGTTTTGATGAACTACATTACAAATTAGCCCAATCATCTCACCATCATATTTGCAGGTTTTATTCCCTCTTTGGAACTTACAGAGATTAAAAATAAATTTTAGTTTCTTCTAACATAGTTTCAAAATTTACTGCTTCTCTTTCCTCCACATCTGACACTCAACCAAGCCAAAGGCAGAGTACTCCCTCCCTGGTGATGTCCCTGCTCATCCATCACGTCCTGCTAAGGCAATCCGGTGCCATAAGCTGTCTTCAGGGAGCATGGGTGGCCAACAGACATGAGCCCATGAGTGAATGGAAGAATTGTGTAAGACTCTGTCTTGTGTAGGAAAAGTGCAAGGGCATGTTTGCCAGATCTCCTGGATGCTTTCTGTGGACAGTTTTAATCTCCTCTTCAAATAGAAGAAGTTAATCCTTTAAACATTTATTTTCACAATTTTTCTTTTTTGTCTGTTTTGCACATAAGCCTAATTTATGTGTACCTTTTAGGACTATGGTTAAAAGCTTCTCCCAAAAGAATTCTAGGTTCATACTAGGGAAGTAGATATATAATAAAAAATTATCCAAAAAGCCTGGTTAACTTCTTTTTCCCAGTATACACACGTTCTATTAGCAAAGAAATTAAGCTAGACTCAAAATAATCTTCAATTTGGTTTACCTAAATAATTACTCAATTTCTATTTTAAATTTCCTAGTGAAAAACTTCATCTTAATATGTATTCTGTTGTATTTCTACCATATTAGCACATCTATATGTTATTTATTTGGAGATTTCACTTTCAAATTTCCCATTTTGATTATATAAAAATTAAATGGTATTTAGAGAGGTTATTTGGTAATACAAGCTTTTACTTGCACATTTGGTAAGTGTTAACTTTGTTATTGTTTGAGGTTTCTCTTAATAGACTGTTAGCTATGCAGCTGGGAGCCCTAGCAGTTGCAATTTCTTCTTCAGTAAGGACAAGAAGCAGCTAGATGATCCACACAAGCATTGGAAAGGTCATCCAAAGCATATTTTAAGAGCCTCTATTAGTTTTGCAGGTTTTTGTCACACTGAACCTCATGCTTGGAAATGAAAAATAAGAGATTTTTGTTTTACTTGTCAAAGCACTCCCTCCTCTAATATGCACAGTAGCGATAACGGATAGGTCAATTTGCATGAGGAGCCAATGATTTTCTGTAATAGAAAGTACCACAGTCCTATTTCCTATCACCAACTTTCTCTCCATAAAAGTCAAGGTAGATTTAGATGGAATCATGAGGCAATGATGAACAACAAGACTCCTAAAATGGGGTTAAAAAAAGGGTCGAGAGGGAAGGGAGTGAGCAAGTCCTGGACTGAATCAGGGCATCATCTTTGCATCTCAAGGTGTGGTAGGTATAAGAATACACCTGGTGGGCTTCCACCCACAAGAAGTGTGTTTGACTGAGGCCCCAGCCACCACTCCCTGAAACCTATCCTTGCATTTGCACCAAGGCCACACCTCCCATAGGCTGTTTCCTGTGAATGACCTGTCTCTGGGAGACATGAGACTTCTTTTGGCTGACTACGGCTCAAGAACTCCCTAAAGTTTTGCCAAATCTTCCTTAGACCACATAGAAATCTAGGAGACATGCAACCAACTTTCTCTCTCTCTCTCTCTCTCTCTCTCTCTCTCTCTCTCTCTCTCTCTCTCTCCCCTCCCCCCCCCCCCGCACCCCTTCACTTGAGGTCAGACTAGCATCACATTCTGATGACTGGCTAAACTCTTCCTATTTCTTTTACATGCAGGCATTTCCCCCTAATAAAATCTTATGCCTGTTTTATTCTATCTTGGCATCTCCTTCTTAGAGGACTCAGACTAACATGCACAGTCTAAGTGCTGAACCTGTCTTGACCTACTTCTTTGAGTCACTTGTGTCTCAGGAACTATTAAAATGAACCTTACACAACTGCCAACATCCAACCACTGGTGACTTACAAAAATAACAATTTCATATAGTTCAACCTAATTGTAACGCAGAATGCTGACAGGGTTGAAACCCTGGAGGCTCAGTTCTCTAAAGAACAGTTTCTTTGAGACTGAAATAAGAATCTACATTCCCTTTCCTAAGAGGGCCGAATCTGGGACAGTTAGCCCAGTTCTTCAGCTCAGGATAGCTTTCACCCAGCAAATATGATGCTTTCCATTGCCCATGTTTCCCTCAAGGGATAGCTTGGCTGCTTAATCAGCCTTACTCACTGGCTTATTTCCACTGGAGCCCAGCTCATCATCATAACTTACCTATAAGAAGATGGGCATCAAAATTCATTCTGACTCTCTACTGTAGGTAGCCTTTGCCCCATGGAAATGCCTTGGCTCAGGAATTGATAGAACTTTGAGCTTCAAGGCACCAGTAAGTTTGTGAGGAATTCTTTTTAAAATCAGAGGTACCTTAGAAAGTGGGGGAATCTACCTTTCCAGAACCAGACAGGATCAATTCAGAACTCAGAATGACTGCTGTACAGGGGAGTCTGCACCACCTTTCTTGTTTCCAACATGGCCCAGGAAGGTAGCTTCTACTCAGGAGACAGGAACCCTCTGCCACAGCTGGCATACAGAGCCAGGAATAAATCAGAGAATTCTCTTCCACTTTCCAGACCACTGAAAACAGGGACTCACATGAGTGTAAGAGAACTATTTTTCTTTTATACTCCTGTGAGTCCCTGTTTTCAGTGGTCTGGAAACTGGAGGGCAATATACTAGACTTCTTGCTCCTATTAGCAATGGTATTCCACCCTGGCTTGACTAGGGCATGCAATTTGCCCCTAAAATTCAGTACGCCAACTACACATAGTAAAAATGTTAATAGTAAAAATTTACCTTTCAATTTAGGCATTAATTTTTCCAATTATTAAACCTAATTCAAATTGTAATTAAAGTACAAAAATTTTTCTATTCAAAAATCTTTGTTTCTGACAAAAACTAAGTAACCACATAACTTTTATTCTTAAATGCTAAGAGAAAGGTCTTACTTTTTCTTCAACAATTTCCCTTTTACTAAAGAAGAAAATTAACTTTACAAGCAATTAATTTGAGAGCTTTAATATAAGAAAAATAGCCTCCATTTACTGAGCACTTACTGTCTGCTAAAATAAAGTTAGGAACTATGGAGTACTTGAGTTCTGCCACTGGAACTGACTCGGTGCTATGAAATGAATTGATAAAATCACTATTGCTTTTTGTATACCATATTTCATATGTTTCTTCCATGCATATTGTATATTTCTTCTTTGCAACTTGAAACATTGGCATCATATTTTGTATTGGACTTTACATAAACATATCTCTAATTTATTAAAAGCCTTTCATGAACATTACTTTTCCATTTTGTGGACAATATGCTTAACCCTTCCTTATGTTTAGACACTTAGATTGCTTAACTTTTTTTGTCTCAATTGAACATACCATCATTCTCAAGCATTTAATTACTGAGTTAAAGATTACAGAAGTCTCCCCTTATCCACAGGAGACAGGTGGATGCTTGAAACCAGATATAGTACTGAACCCCATATATACTGTTTTTTCCTGTACATATATACCTATGATAAAGTTTTATTTATCAATTAGACACAGTAAAAGATTAATAAAACTAATAAAATAGAACTATTATAATAATATGCCAGAATCACTACTCTCGCATTTTGAAGCCATTTTTAAATAAAATAAAGATTATTTGAACACACCACAACAGTCAATCTGTTACCAAGACAGCTACCAGGTAACTAACAAGTAGCATCTACAGGGTAGATATGCTAGACAAAGGGATTATTCACGTCCCAGGTGGGACAGAATGGGATGGCAGAGATTTAATCATGCTTCTCAGAAGGCACACAATTCATAAAACATGAATTTTTTATTTCTGGAATTTTCCATTTAATATTTTCAGATGGTGGTTGACCAAGGGTAACTGAAACCACAGAAAGTAAAACCCTGGATAAAGAAGGTAATGTATTAACATTTTCAGACTCAATAAGCATCTTCAAATTTATTTTGCATTTTTATCAGCTACATGTGAATGTTCCCATTGGAGACCTTGAATAATATGCAAGAAAGATGTGGAAGATCATAAGATATTCTTCAGATAAACATCTTTTCTAATATGAAGTAAAAAATGGTATTTCATTTAAATTTGCTTTACCATACCAATAATATTTGACATTTTTCACCAATTTTGTTAAATAACCTACACCTTTACTCTTTAAAATAACTCAAGAGTTCTTACTTTCAAATGCTCAAAAGTTATCTCTGTAATCCTCTTGAAATTTTTCATCAGTTACTTCAAATAGACTTAAATAGGACTGTTATCCATTCTATATCATTTAACCCTTTGCCTCAGTTTACATGCTGTACTGAATTTTACGTTAATATATGAACCAGGATATTTACATAGTTGTCCCTCCCTTTCTCTGCGTGTGTGTGTGAGAAAGAGAAAAAAGAGGCTACTCTTCAATCTTCTCTCAAATCATAAGAATCATTTACTTCCAGTTAAATCACTCCCCAGCAATTGCATAGCATTTCACAGGTTTAAGTAAAATATTGGTTGGCTGCTTATTTGTTATTTTCATCACCTATTCCTTCCTGTCTCCATTGTTAAACACAATTATTGGCATAAAAGAGATTTTTAATATCCATTTTTAGACTGTATTCTAGCCTGGGCAATAAAACAAGAATCCCATTCTCTCTCCTTCTTTCTCTTCCTCTTTCTTTCTCTCTTTCATTCTTTTTTTTCTTTCTTTTGCTGTTTCTTTGTTTCTCCTTTTGTCTCTTTAAAAAAAAATATGCATATACAATTCCCACTAAATTTTCCAAACTGTTCCCAAAATGTCTTTTAATAGCATTTTGTTAAAAAAATGAAAATCTAGTCAAGATTATCAATTGCATTTGGCATTCTGATTAGTGTTTTTATTATTATTATTTTATTATTTTAATTTATTTATTTAGAGACAGGGTCTCTCTCTGTCACCCAGACTAGAGTTCAGTGGTGAGAGCTCAGCTCACTGCAACCTCTGCCTTCTGGGTTCAAGCGAGTCTCATGCCTCAGCTACCTAAGTAGCTGGGATTACAGGTGAGCACCACCACACCTGGCTAATTTTTGTATTTTTAGTAAAGATGGGGTTTCACCATGTTACCTAGCCTTGTCTTGTATTCCTGGCCTCCAGTGATCTGCCTGCCTCAGCCTCCCAAAGTGCTGGGATTACAGCTGTGAGCTTTCGAGCCCAACAGTTAGTTTCTTTTTAAAAATTTTAATTTTTATTAATGAATGTATATTTATGGAGAAAAGAGATGTTTTGATATATGTATACACTATGCCATTATTACATCAATCCATTTCACCTATCGATCACCTCATATATTTATCTTGTTTCTGGTAGTGCATGCATTTAAAATCTATTGCTTTAGCAGTTTTGAAATATACAGTACGTTATTACTAACTATGGTCACCTTACTGTGCAGTAGATCTTGAACCTTTATTCCTCCTAACTGGAGTTTTAAACCCTCTGGTCAGCTTCTCCCCATTGCTTACCCTCCCTGCCCCAGACTCTGATAACCACCATTCTACCCTCTACTTCTCTTCAGTTTCTTTTAATCAGAAATGATTCCTCTATCTTATTTTTCAGCTGTGGTCTTGTTTTTTAATGACATTGACCTTTTTGAAGAGTCCAGGCCAGTTGGCTTTAGAATGTGCCACATTCTGGATTTACATGTTTGTTCTTTGTGGTTAGATGCAAGTTAAATATTTTTTGGTAAAAAGATTATATCAGTATATGTCATATCATGCATGCCTCTTATCAGAAGTCACACAGAATATCAGATTGTTCTACTATTGGTGATGCTAAGTTTGATCATTTAAAGTAGTAACCACCAAATCTGTCCACTAAAAAGGTACCTTTTCCCCTTTGTAATTAATAAATAATTTGTGAGATAATATACTGATCCTGTGTAAATATCCTAAAACACAAAAACCTTTTACTCAGTGCATTAGTATCTGTTGATGATCTTTGCCTGAATCAGTTATTACATTACAGGCCAAAATATTGTGATTTCCTAATTTTGTCACTCTTCTATATTTATTGTTTCTTTTTTAAAAAAATATGCTTTTTAAGTATTATGATGGACTCATGGACTTAAAAAAATTCAATGGATTATAATCCATTACTATTGTTTTCTTCTTGATATTGAAATTATCCCAAATTTGGCCAGTGGGAACCTCTTCAAACAGGACCCTGTGTCCTTTTGACATGACCCCATTGATCTTTAGGCCTTTCCTTTCTGGCACATCAGGAGTCCCCAGGCTCATTTGCATTTTCCCTGCACCACAGCCAGAAGCCCATATTTCTCCAGAGAGCCCTGATTTCTTTAGTGGGAAACGTTACTTAGATATCAAGATCTGGGTGCTGGCTGTGTTTATTGCTGCAGGCATATTATTGCTTTTGGATTTTTTTCAGTTGATATAGTTGGGGGGAAGGGTGTATATATATGTAAACATAGTGTATATTATATATCATATGCATGTGTATGTATATAAATTAAATTATATGTAACGAGTTCCCTAACTCCTGTTGTTTCAGAATGTAACTGTATTTGGAGATAGGGATTTACAGAGGTAATCAAGTAAAATATGGTCATTAGATGGGTCCTAATGTAATAACTCTGGTGAAAGGGCGGATTTAGGCACAGAGGGAAGATGATCTGAAGACTCAGGGAAAAGATGGCCATCTGCCAGCCCAGGAGAGGGGCCTGGAACAGATCCTTCTCTCAAAGTCCTCAGAAAGAACCGCCCTGCTGACACTCTTGGACAGAACCATGAGACATTCCTGTTGTTGAAGCTACCGATTTTGGTAGCTTCATATGGCATCCCGAGCAAACCAGTGTGCTGGTGTATACATGACCAAAAGTGTAACAGCATCATCTTGAAGCAGCACATATTTATTACCTTATGTTTCTGCAGCAGTCTGGCATGGGTCGCACCAGACTAAAACTTAAGTGCTGGCAGGGCTGTAGTGCTTTCTGGAGTCTCTAGGAGAGAATCTACTTACTTGCTCATTGAGGTTGTTGTTGGGGTGTAGTCCCTTGTGGTTGTAGGACTAAGGTCCCCTTTTTTTTTTGCTGACTGCTGAGGGCCTTTCCCAGCCTCTAGAGGCCATCTGCATGCCTTGGTTCCTGGCCCCTTTTCTTCATCTTCAAAACCAGAAAAAGAAATTTTCATTTATTACATATGTTTTTTTTTAAATTTTTCCTTTGGCTTCTATTGCCTGTAAGACAGAATTCAAACTTCTTAGCCTGATAATGCAGGTTCTGTCTGGTGTTTTGCGTCTCTCCTGTGCCTGCCTCTTCGCTGTTGCATCTTTCTTGCCTAGGCTTCTTTCCCCTTCTTTCACTGTTAAGGGCCCATGTAAACTCACTGGGTCCACTCAGATAATCTGCAATAGTTTTCCTATCTTAAGGTAACCTTAATTCCACCTGCTAAGTTGCTTTTGTTACGTAACGTAACATAATCATAGGTTCTAGGTGTGCGCACCTTGGAAAAAGGAGCATTATTCTGCCGACCATGTGGTGACATTGATGTATTTACTTATTTGCTTTGTCCAGCAGCATGCATGGAATAGTTTCAGAATGCCAGTAACATTATAATTATTAAAAAATAACAAACTAAGTAAAGTTAAAATTTCTTTGGAATTATTTTTTCCTTAGAACATTTCCCACAGAGGTTGTGAACAGAGTGCTACATTCAGAATTTTAGTTGAATTCTTTTCTCTGTATGGTGAGGTCATCAATGTGATATACAGCTAGATTCACTTGATTGCTTTTGTATTTGACTTAAGGCTAGCTTAATTTTCATCTTTTCATATTTAATTTTATTTTGTGAATAAGTAAGACATTGCTATAACTCAGAAGTCAAACTGTATGAAAAGATATTCCTAGAGAAGTCTCATTTCCATCCCGATTCCAGATCCTGGGTTCCAAGGACTGGGATGCCTCTCTGATTGCTTGCTCTGATGGTCACTGCTGTTACAGAAGTCAAAGTACTGACATATCAATGGCAGATAGGTGTTAGTACAATCCTCATTTTCATCAACTATAGCCATTATTGCAGATTAAATACTGAGAACAAAAAAGAAGAGAGCAGTCCCTGCCCTAGGGTGTGCCAGTCTTCCTAGAGAAATAGACCTGAAGTGCCACAGAGACTCACAGGCTAAGCAGCATCCACATATGATGAAAAGTTTAACCGCAAGGTGTGGGGACCCTGGATGATTCCTCAGGATTAGGCCTCCTGAGAAAAACTTCGTAGAGGATGTAAGACTTGATTCAGAGCATTTTAAGAGAGAAAAACGGCATAAGCAAAGGCAAAAGGGTGTATACCAGCGTGTTTGCGAAACAATTAGCCAACCAGCGTGGAGGATGGAGCAAGCACTGGAGTTGGACCACAGGAACTGGCTCCAGGTTCAGACACTGCCCGTGAGACCGTGGACAAGGAGTCGCCCCACCGTCACACTTCTGTGTCCCCGCCTACAAAATGGAGATGAGACTGTGTACTAAGCTATTCTCAGAAGAGTCTGATTGAAAAAAAGAGTTTCTTTATAGAAATACTGAGGTGGGGTGGCGGAAGTTGGAGAATCAGGTTTGAAGCACAGTACATAGAAACTTCATTATTAGGCTAAGAAGTTTGGATTCTATCTTATAGGCAAAAGAAGCCAAAAGGAGGACTTTTTAAAAACATATGTAATAAATGAATTTTTTATTACTTATGAGTAAATAAAGCATTTACTCACAAGTGTATAAAGTATGCTTTGCCTTTGGTTAGTAATATTATCGATATATATTTCTGTAACTTGTTCTGTTTTTACTAAGTGGTATATACTAATGATCTATCCATGCTAGTATTTTTGCTCTTTAACCAATGCATTGCATTTCACAGGATACATCAGTCTAATCTATTTAGCAACTTTTCATCACTGTATAGTGACTCTTATTCACATAAAGGTACTTCCTTAGAAAGCGGATTTCTATATCGGTGGCTCCCAAATTCTAAGCACACATTAGAGTCACTTGGAGGTCTTATTATAACACAAATTCTTGGATCTCATCCCTAGAGATTCTGATTTAGTAGGTAAATGATGGGGCTTGAGATTTTGCATTTCAACAAGTTCTCAAATGATAATGGTGCAATTGGTCTATGTCAAACTTTGAGAACCATCTTTCTATATGATAAACTCTTAAAATTAGAATTATTGGACAAATACTTATGTGAATTTGTCAGTTTGGTGAATCCTACACATCATCTTCCACAAATAATGTTATCAGTTTGCATTCCCACTGATAATTAAATGAGCATGCCATTTCCCTGCTAACACTGGTAAGATAAGTTTTACTTTTTTGCCAGTGAAATTTTAAAAACTGGAAGCTCATTATTGTCTTATTTTTCACTACTCTCAGTGCATTTTTCTTATTTTTATAGTAGCTTTTACTTTTTATCTTATTACAAGAATAATACTAAAAAAATTTAAGAACTACAGCTAAGCAAAAGATAGAATCATCCATAATTCTGCCACACACAGATCACCATTTATTTTTTTGGGGGGACAGAGTCTTGCTCTCTCACCAAGGCTGGAGTGAAGTGGTGCGACCTCGGCTCACTGCAACCCCTGCCTTCTGGGTTCAAGTGATTCTCCTGCCTCAGCCTCCTGAGTAACTGGGGTTACTGTGCACCACGACGTCCAACTAATTTTGTATTTTAAATACAGATGGGGTTTTGCATGTTGGCCAGGCTGGTCTCAAACTCCTGACTTCAGGTGATCCGCCCGCCTCAGCCTCCCAAAGTGCTGGAATTATGAGTGAGCCACCACACCCAACCCAGATCACCAATACTAACATTCTGTGTATTTTGTAATCTGTTTTCTTTTCACTTAATAACACACTCTGAACATTTTTTCCATGTCATGTCATTAACGGTTATTTTCCATTATCAGCCTAAATGGCTGCATCATGTTATTGGAGTGTTTCTGAAAGAAAACTGACATTGCAAAATGATGTTTTCATAAGATTGATCTCGCAGCAGCATTCAGAATGGGAAAAGACAAGGGAAGTCTGGAGGCAAGAAGTTAGGAGACTACTGAAATAATGCAGGCGAGTGGCGACAGTGGGATTGAATAGACAAGAGTGAACGCAGGACCCGTTGAAAAGGAAGAATCAACAGTCTTAGCCTCCACGATGGGAGCGAGGAAGGATGCAGGGCTAGCCCAGCAGGAGGTCCCGGGTACCAGGACCATGAATTTGGGAGACGCCTCGCAAGGAACAGAGACCACTCCTCCAGCCTCTGATCCGTGAATTTATCTTGGTACAGGGGCTGAAGGGGTAAAGTTAACTTTGTAGAGGAAGAATTTCATTTAGGAAAGCAGCAGACTTTAAATCCCAGAGCCAGGCTGGAGGCCCCAATTTTAGTGTAAGTGTTAATTATTTGTGAGAGCCTGTGGTGAAGTGGAAAGGCCACATCTTCCAGTATTAGACAGCATTGTGCATTACTGCTTTGCCACTTCTTGTGACCTTCAGCAAACCTCTTAACTGCCTTAAACTTTTTGTCTGTAGAGAGTAATAATATTTACTTCATAGGGTTGTTGCGAGAATTAAGTGAGATTGTATATATATATATATATATATACACATTTGATTATATATATATGAGATTTTATATATGAAATTATATGTACGAGATTATATATATAAGAGATTATATATATGTATGCATATATATATAGCCAGCAGGTGTTTTAAAAGTGGCAGTTTCTTTTATCATTGTAAGAATAGCAATAATATTCGGTGACAGCAACCTTGTGAATCATCCCACAACTCAGCCCTCCCTGGAGAATCACTCATGGACAACGTAGACGTGTTTGCTTGTCAGTGAAATGAAACTCAGTAATAAAATAAAGTGAGTTCTGAAACAAGTCCTTCCACGGGTAGCTGTCTGCACTGGCATGCAGAGTGGGCTGCGGCTTACTTCCTGAGCTTAGGCTTTGAGGAGGTGCTGTGCATGGCTGGAGAGATTGTGTGCTGGGCAACTGAGGTGCCCTGAGAATATTGCAGAGATGTACACAGCAGAAGCAATGGAGACTGGAAATCAGTATTGACAGGTTTGGTTCTTACTCTTTCTTATTTCCCTCATCTTCTGCCAGCTTAAAAGGAACCCAGGCTCAGTGTTACCTTTAGTCTCAGTATAGACACCGAATAAAATAAGTCTGCAGGCAAATAATTAAATCATTCTCAGCTTAGTCTTTTATTCCTTAAAGTGGAGATGTTACTATAGCGAATCTGAATGGCGAATGAGATGTTTCATTTGAAAATGCCCAGCATGATATCCAAGAGGAGTGAACACTTACTGCTGAGTTCCCTTTGGGAACTTCTGTAAAGCTATTTTCCTAGAGAGCAGCAGTAAGTCAACCAAGCCAGAAAATGTTTCAGCTGCCTGGTAACCATCTAGTCTGTGATTAACAGAGACATCAAAATAGCCACCATTTCCTTCTCCTAACCAACCAGTTCCTGACACAGCAAGAAACACGAAATATCCATTCTCCTAACTTAACTCCCATTCCTCGAGGTTGGAAAAAGGGAAAATTTAGATCTGGTCACCAATACCTTATTTGCCATAGATGACATGTCACGTATTTCTACATGGCAGCCAACAAATGATTGGCCAGCAACACTGGTGACTGTGGGTCTGGGCAGAGGGGTCTGCCAGAAAAAGTAAACCGTTTATTTATTCAGTATCTACGATAAGTCAAGGGCTGTTATATGCCTTTGTGTAACCTTCTGTTCACAACAAGGCTGTGAGGTGGATGGTATTATAATCATTTTGCAGATAAGGAAATGAAAACTAAGAAAGATTAAGTCAAGGTGCAGCACACTAGGAGGCAGCTACTCCCCCTTTTCCATCTTGCTTTTAATTTAGTTTTTCAACATATGCTCCCATCATCTTGATTGCTTTACAGACCAACAATCCTTTAATCTATCTCAAAGAAGGAGTAGCATAGACCAGTTTTCTTCTGAAAGAAAACTGACATTGCAAGATGATGTTTTGAGAAGATTGATCTCGCAGCAGCATTCAGAATGGGAAAAGACAAGGGAAGTCTGGAGGCAAGAAGAAATTAGACCATCTTTGAATTAGTCTAATTTCATCCAATATCAAGTTAAGTGCCTGTTAAATTCTGTGTGTATAGCATTAAATCCTACTGTCTACTAAAATATTAAACCCTGTCCTTGTAGTTTGTACTGTCAAGCTCACATAGATGAGATAGTGAATAGTAAAGGTGGCATTATTATAATTTTTAAATTAAAGCCTGATTTGTTTGCTCATTTTTTAAAAAAGCAAATTATCGTACAGTATGAACCACCAGTCCCTGACTTCTTTTTAAACAAGATCATCACATTTTTAAAAGTAAAATGGGTGGAAATTGCTGTTTCCTGCTGTCTGTTTTCCCCACTCCTCTGCTGTCTTTCCCACCCTGTATGCATATATATGCATTTCTTTCTTCCAGGGATGCTCACAGCTGTTTCTCTTCCTCTCTCTCTTGAGCTCTCCAGGGCAGCTTCATTCTTCCACCTAAGCATGCTTGGAGCCCCATGGAAACTCCCCCACAGTGTGATTGCTTCCACACTTTTATGTGCTTTAAGAAGTATCAGCTGAGCACTAATTATTGATCCCAAGTGGAGAATCCTGCTTACAAAGCAGTTGGCCATTAATGAAGAAATATCAAGACGTCCTTGTCCTTGTGCACTTCCCGTTCCTCATGCTGATGGCTTCCAAGCCAGGCCCACTCTCAGCTCAGAGCCTCCCCTTTTCCAAATATTTCCGGTGGAGCTGCTTTTTCGATTTCCCAGACACTAATCAATGGAACCACTTGGTCATTCTAGTTTTAAATTAGATTGCTATCCAGTTTAGAGATTTTGTTTAATCCAAATATGGAAAAGAGTTAGTTGCTCCCCAAGTACCTGAAGTCTTAAGAGACAGGGTTTCCATCTGCTCAGGTAGCATCACTGGCTGTGCCTTCTTCCACCCACCAAGCAGCAGGAACACTGGGTGACTGGGCCGGGGTGTACAGGCAGACGTCATAGATCACGCTACACTTGGTTGGCAGAGCTGGCTTTACTGTAGCCTTGTCAGTGCTCAGTACTGCATGAAGAAATGGAGGAAGGAGCATGTTTGGAGTGCTCGTTTTACTCTAGGAAGTATCCACAACCCCTTTAGAAGATTGAGTCCCACACTCCTACAAAGTGAAGACTTCCAAGGATCTCTCTCCTACCATCACTGTTTTATCAATGAGAAAACTGAGCCCAGAAAAGTAGTTGAATGGTTTACCCAAGACCACATAGCACATAAGTAAAAGTGACAGATGGCAACCTAGCCTTCTGACTCCTAATTGAGAGCATTTTCCGTTTCTCCACAGCTGGCAGGTGTTCTACATACTGGAAGTTCACACTGGAAATGAATTTGGTACATTGAAAAGCATGATGCCTGCCATTGTTTTATTGATACATATCAACATGACTCATATTCCAAAGGTGATGCTGCTTTTCTGCCCAGGCACTGATCTTGGAAGCTGCTGCCTGGGCGGCAGCCATGGTATCCACACTCTCTGCATCCCCTTAGGTCTGGGGAACTGAGTCAGAAAAAAATATAGCACTCTTTCTGAATGTTAGGCCTTTTGTCACGAAAATTGAATTTTTATTAAGCAATAAAACGAAAGACTTACAATAGAGTAGGATGACATTTAAAAGATGGTAAGTAAAATTTGGAGCAAAAGTTTTTAAAAAATAGAGTTCAAAATAGAAACGAGTTAACTTCTTAGCCTTTCCCTCATTTCTGTATACTGCTTTGAAAAAGAATGCTTAACTGTTCTTTCATCTACATTATTAGGTAATAAAGTATTCCTCTCCCTGACATTAAAAGTTTGCCTGTAGGATTTTTCCTCTAAGGAAATATGTAATCTCTCACTGCTTTTTGGCTAATCCCGAGAAAAATGTTTCTTTACTTTTCCACATATGCCCTTTCTAATTTATGTTTTAAAAAAAAGCCACCATGGCATGTGTATACCTATGTCACAAACCTGCAAGTTATGCTCACGTACTCCAGAACTTAAAGTATAATTTTTAAAAACCTTTTTGATGTTATTATTAAAAGCAAAACCCAAAATCATAGCCTATAACAAAATTAATTTTTAAAATACATTGAGATGAAACATTATGTAGTTTTCAGATACATCAGATTATGTCTTCACAGGTATTCAGACCATCTACAATCCTCTAAAATTCCCATGAATATTTTTCAAATACATTTATTCCAGTATCTTCCCACTTTTCTTGGATGAGTGATCCATAAAACATTATTTATTCATCCATGCAGAACAATGACCCCAAAACCACAGTGACAAGAATGACTTACAGAACAAAGAATTACATTGAAATCAATAAGGTATCATAGTTGACTCCTTAGGATGAAAACAGACACCTAGAGAAGTAAAAAGATTTCCTTATCAGCCAATCATTCAGCAGTATTTACTATGAGCTGTTTTAGTCAAGGCTTTTTGATTGTAGGGCGAGCTAGTTTCATAAAGATGGAGACTGTTGGAAGGTTCTCAAGATCTCATGTGAATATGAGCTGAGAACCAGAAGGCCACAAGGGGCTGAGACAGACCTTCACCCATCACTCTGTCTCGGAGCACAGGCTTCCTCATCTCTGATCCTGTCTGTGCAGCTCCATCCTCCTCTCAGGATATCCTGGTCTTCTCTTGACTTGTGGGGTCTGCTCCCCGATTCTCCAGCCTGCATCTGAATTTGGCTTTCCATACTGTGGGTTCAGGTCCTAATTCTGCCAGTCCTTTCACCATGATACCCACAGATGATTGGCTTAGATGCTCAGTGTCCCAAATTTCAGAAAGGGGAATGTGACTAGTTCAGGTTGGATCAGGAGCAGTCCGATCTACTGTGGCCATGGAGCTGTATTTTAAAAGCATAGCCATCTCAGGAGGCCTTTCATCAAGGGTAAGAAGTTGGGGCAGTTACCAGGGAAAACAGTTGTGGGCTGTTTAGTGTGAGCACTAACTATGTGTCCTGTCTAGTGCAGTGTGGTGGAACAAAGCCCAGGCATTAGAATGCTGTATAGACATGGCATTCAAATCTAAGTTCTATCTATCTATCACTTACTAATTATCCTGGACATGTTAATTAACTTTCCGCTTTAATTTCCTAATCTGTAGAATGGGAGCAATAGGAGCCTCAAAGTGTTATAGTGAAGATTAAATAAAATGATGTTTGCCTCATGGTTGGCACGGGAAAGTACTAAAAACAATGCTAGTTTTCTTTAGTTCTTGTTCATGCTAGGCTGTGTGCTAAATTTAGAAGTAATACATCTAATAAGGGTTTTTGTGACACATGGAAAGCAAACCATCTGGACTGCTGAAAAAGCAAGAATTCTCTATAACAAAAAGGAAAGATATTAAACAAATAGATACTACCCCAATATCTCCCTTTTGGCACCAAATAACAATATGAGTGACTAACGTTTGCATAATTCTATACAACATAGAAGGTGTTTTCTTTTCTTTTTCTTTTTTTTCTTCTTTTTGAGACGGAGTCTCAGTCTGTCACCCAGGCTGGAGTGTAGTGGTGTGATTTTGGCTCACTGCAACCTCCATATCCTGTGTTCGAGCAATTCTCCAGTGTCAGCCTCCCGAGTAGCTGAGATTACTGGTGTGCGCCACAGCACCCAGCTGTTTTTTGTATTTTCAGTAGAGCCGATGTTTCTCCATGTTGGCTAGGCTGGTCTCGAACTCCTGACCTCAAGTAATCCACCTGCCTTGGCCTTGCAAAGTTCTGGGATTACAGGTGTGAACCACTGGATCTAGCCAGAGATGTTTTTCACTTTCTTTTGTTCTGTTTTCATTCTCCTAACAACCCTGTGAGATTGATACACTTACCAGCCTCTTTTTACTGTTAAAAACTGATCAAGATCACATGGCTTGTAATTAACTGATGTGGGATTCAAATCCAGGCCCTTTGCTCTAAAATTCATTATGCTTTTCAGCGCATCCACCAGAAGATAATTAAATTCTGTATTGATTATTTCAGGAGCAGATTGCTTATTTTATTATCTGATTCCTCACCCCCTTTCCCTCGCTGCGTGAGATAAATTCCAGACCTTTACCGTGGCTGCTGAAAGGTCTTCACAATTGATTCCAACCTCCCTTTCCCACCTGTGTAGCCCATTGTCCAAACACTTCATAGTCTCCCATGCCTCTTTGGGATTTTTCAACTCTTCCTATCCTAAGCGTGTCCTTCTCCATCCTCTGGTTCAATGAAGTCCTGTGAAGCTTTCAAGGTCCTGTTCAATGGTTGCCTCCTCTGGAAAGCCTTCCTCTTTGTCCTTAAGGCAGATTTATTCCTTCCGTCCTCTGGACTTCCTTGGCAGTCTGTTCACACCACTTCAAGTCAGAGCAAATACAGGAACAAAAGCCTTTTCACTTGCGTCTCCTAGTGTCTATACATACCATACACCACACCACTAGGTGTGGTGCCTGTAGCAACGTGACAGGCTCCAGACCTATGAGATAAAGGCTGAGCCCCTGAGAAAGCATTGGTCTGTGTCAGACTGGCTTCAGAACTGGGTAGGCCCCGGCTCTGTAGGTATCTGGGAAGGAGATACTCTTACTGTAGAGGACATATGTCAAAGGAGCAGTACCTTCTATTTAAAAGGGGAGGGTTTAAAATACGCATTTAGGAAATAATTTTTTTAAAAATAAAAAGCCAGAGCTATCCCTGTCTCCATCAGACAGCCTAATTTGTGTAACCGGGCTTCTGCCTTTATTTAGTACTGAATATTTCTCTTTTAGGCTGACACTCTGCCGTGAGCCCCAGCTCACTTAGCTAGCCTGGCTACTCTTGTCAGTCCCCCTCCCATGGCAAGGAAGGAGGGCACTATCAGTAAAAAGGCTTCAGCTTTCAGTGCTTTTTATGGGACAGCTTAAGTTGGCTGAAAATTAAGGTCGAGACCAAGGTTAACCCACTGCAAGGGAAATACTTACAATGACATAGTAACTCAGCACAATAAACTTGTGCCAGGCCTACATATGTGTTACTATCCTATACTGATCAGTGCCATATTGATTCATTGTGTCAGACCTTCTTGGATAGCAGTGGCTTCAATCAGTCTGAATTCACTGGCATCTGTGGGCCCTGGACATTGTGCAATATGGTAACTTTCCACAAGACAAGCTCCTGATCCATAAATAATTCCACCTCCCTACTTTTTATCTCCAGCTCCCACAACAGAATCTCTGCTTAGCTTGTTACCGTTTCGTCTGAGACTGGACATTCTAGAGCTTTCATCATCGAAAGCAGGGCTCAAAACTAAATTTAAGGATGGGAGAACATACCAACTTCAATACGACACCAAGTTTAGAGTCTTAATTGAGTTCTGGGAGTTGCCACTGGCCCACCAAAACAGGGTACCCTGATATCATTCTCCAGCCCTTATTCCCCCAACACCGTCATTTCCAACTAAGAACATTTTTATTGGGTGTGCCTGTTTGCCAAAACTCATATAAATCAGAGTGTATACTTTGTAAGGTTTAGATCTGATTAATTTTTAACAATTTAGAAGCTACATGAGTGAGGTTTGAGATTAAGTGTGCAAAGATGTTTAGGAGCAGCTTCCCTAACAGCCTTCAGATTGAGATGGATGAGAAGCAATACTGGGTTTGAGCTGCCCGTAATTGAAAAAGTGTGTGCTCCAAATATCATACTTATCCTGCATTTCTACAAGAGCCATAACTCTAAGGCTTTCCCTTAGAACCTCAATAAAGGGAATGTCTTCAACGTTAAGCATCCCAGATACTCTCGGTGTTTGTTATACTTATAGAATAAGGTTAGACATGTCAAGGATAAAGGGGAGGAGGAGGAGGGCCCATTCCCTGGACAAGCAGCATAAACCAGAAGAGTAGCATTTGTGAATCAGTAGAAAATAGGAAGGCAAATATGAACCACACATGTCCAGTCTGCTAGCCCTGAGAAGCATGCCCATATTGACCACAGCAGTGCTCCCAGAAGGTGTCCAGGGCACAGTCAGAGCTGCCAGGTGCCAACTCTAGGGTCTCCATTCACACTATCTTCTATACAAGTGAATATGGTTCCCAAAGTTGTGCAACATGGTGGTTGTGAGCAGCGGAAGCCACAGGGGACACCATAATGTGGGTCCCTAAGGCAGAATCCCAGGTCTTCGGGCAGGCCCTCTCTAGGCACTAAAGTTTTGTCAGTGGCACCTTCAGAAGAAGCCGAGGAATGGCATTCATGTGAACATTCAAATGCTGAGCACCTGCTCGGTGCAAAGTAGTGTATGATGTGAGGAATCAAATGTGTATGTGAATCATTTAGTGAGTATCTGAAGGCACACATGAGGATGGGCTCCCATCTCTTATCTGGCTGTGACTTGGCTGCTTGACTATAATTTTAACGTGCCGACAGCTAATATACTGCACACTCCTAACATCAGTCCCTGTGCTTTCCTACCTGCCCCTCCCTGTCTCCTTAACTCTTTCCTTTTAAATGACGTGCTACAGACCACAACATATAAACAACTGTGGATTAGACTTTGGAGTGAGACTATCTCCACAAACCTGATTTTGTTCTTTGCTCCTTTAGAATACTTAAGTTTTGATATTTAAAAGCTCTACTAGTGTGTGTGTGTGTACACGTATTCACATGCATTACTTATACACAAATAATTCACAGATGACATTTTTAGTTAAGTACAAGCCCAGGGCTATGAAACCAACTTTCAAGGGAAACCAACTTTCAGGGTGAATCATAAATTATCTAAAACTTGGCAAAAATCTGAATATGACATTTTATTTTCATTGCAGGTCTATTGAGTTTGAATAAGGGTCATTCATAGTACCTCAATAGAAGAGTACTATTTTAGAAAAAGAAAGGAGCTGATTTTTCTTGTTTATTTTTCTGGTAGCGTAAGGCAGGACCTAAAGAGAAGACATCAATTAGCACAATATTCTGGTGACTCATTGGTAACACAAAGAACTAAGGGGCAAATTAACAGACACCTGACTCAGTGTGAGGCCTCAGAAGCGTAGTTGATAGGTATCAGCACATAAATACTCCCTGGGGAATTGCTGAAAGTATGGCAGCCCCGCCTGCCATGAGATCCTGAATAAGGGGTCTGAGGGGTGATTTTGATGTAGGTGGTCAGGAAACCATACTGAGAAACGTAAGTTGCAGTTAAAACCTGCTGACCAACAGTGAACGTACATGAAGGGGACATGGGTGTTCACTTGGCTATTCTCACAACTTACTGGTAGGTTTACATTTTTATACAATAAAAAGTAAAACAAAACCAAAACCAAAATCAAAACATCCTCTCACTATGTGCCTAATTCTCCAAACACCTCCACATCTCAAAAACATAAGCAAATAAGACAAAGGACTGGGGGCCTTGGGGAGGGGGTCTCCTTCAGCCTCCAATTCTTGGCTCTGTCTGGGATGATGTGTGCACTGAAATTCTTCTACACTTGTTGAAAAGCCACATAGGTGATGCTTACTCAGAAGTCTGGCCACTTCTAATCAGACCAGGTGACACACTGACAGCATGTGAGAAGCAGCGCGTTTGTCCTGAGCCTTCCAGAGGACAGATGGGGGCGCTCCCGAATCCGCAGGTCCAGATGGATGTTCCTTGCACTTGCTGGGTTGCATTTTCTCCACTAGCTGAGGAGCCACAGCTAGAAATTCTTTTCCTAGGGGCTAAGAACCCAAACATATGTGACTGATTAGAGCTAATATCTCATTTCTAATTCTACTGATTCCTTGAAAAGAGCAAGTCCCAAAGACCATGGCTATTCTTAGCAGATTCGCCTCCCCCCCACCAGGATCACTGCCTCTGAGAGAGGAAGCGAGAGGCCCACAGGGACCCCTGTCAGATGCGCAGCAGGGATTCCTGCCTCCCTGGTGTCAGGGAGGCTCAGTCTCCAAAGCACACGCCGGCAGTCAGATCAGCACACACTCACACACACTCACATGTGGGTCTCTCTCACCTCCTTCTTTCCAGTTTCTGAGCCACAGCTGTGGCAAGGCCACCATTAATAACAACAGAGCTCCTTCCTGGGTTTAAGGACTCCATGACTTCCACAGTCAAAGTGTGTTCCTGCTCCCCAGTCTTGCCATGTTCCTGTGATTTGGTAGGGAAGCTTCTCCATGGCCTTTCCTTTAGTTACCACAGGAAATACAGTGGGGGGAAATACAATGGGGCTCAAGCCCCATTGATCCAGGTCAAGACTTTGGTCCTAAGAGAGGATTTTCCAATGCAGACATAGCGACATCCCAGGAGGCCTGATCCTTGCGCCCCTCAGAGCAAAACTGAGGAAAAAGCATTGTTGCCTGGCCATATGGGGCAGACTTCAGGGGCATGTGCGGCTCCACGCAATGCCCTGAGAGGCTTTCCCTGTGGTGGCCCCATTCAGGGTCTTTTAAGTTAAATCACTTTAGTCACGTGGAAGTCCCCTGCGTGTTCTCCAGGCGTAGCCAGCCCTAGTCTATACAAAGCCCTATAGTCTCCCAGACAGTGTGTCAGATCTCATGCCTCAGACCTAGCACAAATGACCTGATTCTGGTTCTAGCATTGCCACCAGGTAGCTGCATGATCTCAATCTCCTGACTTCTCTGAATCTTATTTTCTCCATTAGTGAAAACAAAAGCCTTGAACTGTAATTACTTAATGTTTTCTATAACCTCTTCCAGCTCTACAGTGGTAAGGATAACGATCTGGTAGAATACCAGCTTTCCCTTTAAGTAAAAATGTCCATTTAGTTGCCAAAGCCCACCATATAGATTTGCACTGTGCTCTCTGTCTCCATTCTCCTGGTTTGGAAAACAGAACAAGTTGAATGCAATCTCACAGTTCACATTCATACAACAAAAATCAAAGCCTCCCAAGCCAGCACTGGGGATAAAATGATGATAAATGGAAACTAACTTTTTCATCCAAAAATACCCCCTCGAACGCTGAAGAAATATTGATAATAACGCTCCATCTGCTGAATAAATCAGAACAAGCCTGGAGAGTCTACTCAGCATTGTTTGAGCATGGAGGACAGCCAGTTAAGTACTAGGGTTTCATGAAAACTGATCTCGGGAGAACTGACATAAATAAAGCATGTCAAGGTTTAAAAGAGGAGAACGAAAATAAAAGGAATAGCAGAAGCGTTTTCTGTTTATTATTATCTTCATTGTTAAGAACTCTTGCAGAAAGAGCACAGGTCTAGAAATCAAGATGCTTGGCTTCTAGTCCAGCCTCGACCACCAAGTCCCACCGACCTCAGTAAGATCACTTCGCCTCTCTATACAGGCTAACTTATTTGGTGATTGTGAGGCTTAAATAAAAAAGATAACATATGAAGACACTTTGGGAGAAGAAAAGGTGTCTAAAGCTTAAGATGCTACGTGAGTAAACTGCATGGTTAGTTATAAATAATAGTAGTAAAATAACCCTTCCAAGTACTGCAGCAAAAGAGCTCAGAGAGGCAGCTGCTGTTCTAGGGCGCCCCCTGCAGGATGACCCAGAAGTTGGCATCAAAATAGGGCCCCGAATTTCCCGCCTTTTGGGCCTTCGAGGGAACTGTGCTCAGCTTGGGATAAACCATGAGGCTTGCAGTGGAGATGGGTGGGGGGAAGTTGAGAAAGCCCAGATTAGTCTTCACGCCAGGATTCCTACAGCAATATTATTAAGGTCCACGAGGGTCTCCTCCCCACCCTACAACCCGTCTCAGATCTTTTGGATAAGGCCCAGATTTCTAAAAGTGAGGCTGTTAGTTCTCTCGGCCTCTCACTCCCAGTCTAAATACTCTGGGGGAAGTGCCCACGTTCTCCCAAAGTCATCTTAAAGTGCAGGGTGGTCCTGGGGGACTGACAGTCAGCCGGTGTTTGGAGTTGGAGTCCTCAGGTTTGGAAACCTCCACCAGGTCGCAGAACTCTTGGTTCCTCTAGTGAATATCTGTGAGTTCCCCACTCCCAAACAATGTAATAAATAGAGGCTACAGTCTAAATGACTAATCAGCCATATAAATGGACTAGAATATCTTCTGAGGCTAAAGTAAGAACAGCTGTAAACATTATAGTACATAGTTGGAAACTTAAACTGGAGTAAGTCCAATAATTTAGAGGTATCTCTGCATGTTTACATAAATGTGGTCAACTGCCAGGATTGCTAGCATATACCATATGGAAAATAAAAATCATTCTTTTTTTGGGGGAAGGAATGCTCTCTTAGTCTATCTGGGAAAGAACCTGAAAATACATGGAACATGAAAATAGAAAGTAGGCATGCAGTCTGAGCTATATATAATAATCTTTGGGAGTTTAATACCACAAAAAAATTCTTTTTAAAAATTGTGTTTTCTGGCTTTCTCCTCCTCTTTATCCCTCTTTCCCAGATTCTGAGCTTCTGACACTAATAAAATTTCTGAATTGCTGCTGCAGAGGCATACTACTATATCCTCAGGCTTCTGAAATTGCGAGTGGGGAAAAAGGAAGTGTCAAAAATTGTGTTTGACTTTCTAATATCCAAGGTAAAGAAATCCCCAAAGATAAAGAAAAGGGGATTAAGTTATTACTTTGCTTATCAATCATGACATAGTCAATTTGCACAGGTTTTTAGAGGAAACTTTTGGAGAAGAACATTGGATTATTTGAACAAATCAGGTATTTCAAAGAATCACAGAATCTTAGCAGTAGAGGGAAATTAAAGAATTGTTACATTTGACAGATGCAGAACTATTTTCTAAAGAGGTAAAGTGGCTTCTTTAAAATGTACTAGTATCAGAACCAGGTCTTTCATTGAAAATGGGAGAGAAAAAATTAAGTGGAAGTGGAAGAGGGAAAGAAGGGAAGATACTGATTTAGCAGAAAAAGGTAGACACAGAAACAGAGATAAATGCATGTAGAAGAAGATAAAGAAGGAACAAAGAGGCAGGAGAAAGAGAAGAAGGCAGTCTTGTAAGAGGGCAGAAGATAGAGGGGCTGATGCATAAATATGAGAAAATGCCATCGTACATATTTAATAGTAGTCCAAGCTTCTCTTTCCTGACATCCTCTACATAACGAACCTCCCCTCCAACTTACTAAATGGGACATCTTGTAAGAATCCAAATTTATGGGCATTCCTGAGCTGTGGGAAGCTGCCACCAGCTTAAAGAAATTGATCCTAGTCTAATTTAGACAGTGCAGCTTAACATAAATGGCTGGATGAGACCTGAGCAATATCTGCTCATTTTCTGTTCTTTGTTTTTGTGTTTTGTTTCTTCCCTCAACCACACCTAAACCATTCCAGAGAGATAAAACCCTTTAGTGATTTTATTCCAAGAAGGAAGTTGAATGCCTTGAACCATCTGGCCTGGTGCCCTCATGTTGTCATAGCTCATAGCTCATCTTTCTTTGTGTCCTGGGCAGCTGATCTGAATATAGAGTAGACATGAACTTCTAGGGAAGCTGGCAGGATGGAGCTGGGGCCTCACTGTTTTAATCAAGATGAATTCAAAACCTTTGCTTATCGAGTAGAAAACTTAAACCAGCAATGGAGAACCAATTGACACCAAGAGAAAAGGAAATGGCCATCAGAAAGGTGCAGGGAGCGTAATAAGATTCTATTTAACATAGTTATCCCCTCCCAGCAGACACTGATGGATTAAGTTTACTTGTTGCCTCCATAAATAATTTTAGCATGTGGACTAAGACAGCCTCCTAGAATGTATGAGATGAGTTCAGGAAAACATGTAATAGCTCGAGACAAAACTATGGTGTCCATCTGTATTCCAGCCAATGCTGGGAGCTGCACCACTGGCCGCTCCCCCATGACTTGCACCTAGGTGGGCATCACTGCACACTGCATCTGCCTCTTCTCTGCAGGGGCGCTACTTCATATGGGGGCTATCCACATGGAACACAGCGAATGATGAGTTGAGTTCCGAGTTATTTTTCTCCAAATTGGTCTCCTTCAGGGAAGCACTGAATCCGGCATATGATAAGTGCTTGAAAAAAATGTTTTTTGAATAAAGAAGAGAAAAGAAATAGCCTATTATTCCTGAACCCCCTACCCTACATCCAGGACAGTGCTGAGCACACAGATAATATTTGAAATTCTTTTTTTTTTTTTTTTTTTTTTATATGGAGTTTTTCTCTTGTTGCCCAGGCTGGAGTGTAATGGCACAAACTCTGCTCACTGCAACCTCTGCCTCCTGGGTTCAAGCGATTCTCCTGCCTCAGTCTCCAGAGTAGCTGGGATTACAGGTGAGCACTACCACGCCCAGCTAATTTTTTGTATTTTGGTAGAGACAGTGTTTCCCCATGTTGTCCAGACTGGTCTCGAACTCCTGAACTCAGGTGATCCATCCACCTCGGCCTCCCAAAGTGCAGGTATTTCAGGTGTCAGCCACTGTGCCCGGCCAATATTTGAGCTTCTTTTGTAGCCTGTATTGCCCTAAGGGACATGGTGGAGACCCTAAGGCTCAAGACTAATAAGTTTACTTTGTCCCTCTCTAAGAGGCCACCTGAGAGCCACTCTGAAGGCTTCCAGTGACCAGGCAGGAAGGAGACTCTGGGGAAAAGAAGGTGGACAAAGGAAGAGGTGCCTGGAGCCGGTCCTGGTCACGAAGCCTCAGCAACCTTTCCTTGGAGTACTTCTGTGAGTCCTCTCCTTCATCTAAGACAAAGAAACATGATTTCTGCGACCACCACTTCCTTCTCACCCTCTAATAGATATCAAAGGACCAAGCGTTCAACACAGGACCCAAGGAAAGATAAACTAACAGAGTGGTTGTCTTTTATCCTCACTCAGGGAGTTTATTCAAATCACACAGACAAGAACAGCACCCACTTTCCCCACCCTCAGCCCCACCCTGAATCTGCAATTGCTTCTGCTGTGAAGTCGTCTCCACATAAAGATGAGGTCAAGGGGCAAGGATGCAGAACACTCTTGAACTTTCTCTGATATTCTAAGGTAAAAGAAGACACCTAGAGAGAATTAGTAACAACCAACAAATCTCTCTAGGAATGTAATAGTACTTTTAAAAAATGGTTCTCCAAAGAAGATACATAGTGGTCAACACGCACATGAAAAGATGTTCCGTCATTAGTCACTACAGAAATGCAAACCAAAACCACAATGTGATACCACGTCACACAGTAGGATAGCTAGGATTTAAAAAGACAGACTTAGAGGTGTCGTGAGGACAAGGAGAGACTGAAGACCTTCTGCATCACTAGTTGGATTATGAAACGATGCAGGCTTTTCTGGAAAACAGCTTGCCAGTTATTCAAAAAATTAGATTATATGACCTAGGAATGCTATATATATCCAAGAACATTAAAAACATGTATTCACACAAAAACGTATACAGAAATGTTCATAGAAACATTATTCATAATAACCTAAAGGTAGAGATGACCCAAATCTTCATCAACTGATGAGTAAATGTATAAAAAGTTCTACGTTCCATGTTATGGAATATTATTCAGCCATGAAAGGAACAAAGTACTGATACATTCTATGACATGGATGCGCCTTGAAAACATTATGATAAGTAAAACAAGCCAGATATGAAATCCACTTATTATGTAATTCCATTTAAGTGAAAAATCTCAGAATAGGAAAACACATAGAGACAGAAAGTGGATTATTAGAGGTTGTCAGGGGTTGGGTGGAACGGGGAGGGAGAATGCAGAGTGCCTGCTAATGTGTCAGGGTATCTTTCAGGAACAATGAATATATTCTAGAATTAGACAGTGGTAATAGCTGCACACCCTTTTGAATATATTAAGAGCCACTGAATTGCACACTTCAAAACAGTATACTGTAGGTATGTGAATTATACATCAATTTAAAAATTATAAGAAGAAGCCTTTAGAATTGTTCAAAGGACAATTAGGACCCTGCTGGAAACACTAATCTCAACTTGAAAAGTTTTGCTAGACCAGTAGCCTGTTCATCTCATCTCCCAGTTTGCACTCCAAAGCAGCCCCAAACCACAGTCCCTAGCTATTACTGAAGGAGAAAGGAGAGACACCAAGCAGCATTGGAGGTGACTTGAGAAGCATTTAACGTAGAGGGTGGGGAGGAGGTTGAACACAGGAACATGAATTAATGGAAGATGAATTGCCCCATCTCAAGAAAGGATCAGATGCTGATTATAAAAGGAAGACAAAGTGTCTCCAGAGAGGCCTCTCTCTAATAGCTTCCCATGTGTTGACTGTAAGAGAGTGTGGCCAACATAATCCTCTTTAGACACAAATGTATTTGACTTGAAGAGGAGAGGTCATCCTGAGCAATTCTGATGCTTGCTTGCTTGCTTGCTTGCTTGCTGGGCTCCTGCATGGGTCCCAACGTTTTTGCTGGACTAACTTCTCCCCTGACTCAGAGGCTGTGGGTTTCTTCTCCTTGAATCCTCTCTCTCCCTGTGATGTGTGTGAAAGACGAAGGAATGTCAAAGTTCAGTATGAGTATTGCCTATTGAACTACTTAAAATCAGCTCTAAAAAACCAAATTGATTCTAACCAACAGTGTGCAAGAGTTTCAATTTTGCCACACTGACGATGGGAACCAATTTGGTCCAGTCATTATGGAAAACAGCACGGAGATTCTTCAAAAAATTAAAAGTTGAACTAAATCACATACCATATGGTTCAGTAATCCCACTTCTGGGTATTTATCCAAAATAATTTAATTAGGATCCTGAAGATATATTAGCACTCTCCTGTTCATTGAGACACTATTCACAATAGCCAAGATGTGGAAATAACTTTTATACTCATCAAAATATGAATGGATGAAGAAAATATGATATATACATAGAATAGAATACTATTCAGCCTTTAAAAAGAAGGAAATTCTGCAATATGCAACAACATATCAACCTTGAGGATATTTCACTAAGTGAAATAAGCCAGTCATAGAAAGAAAAATATTGCATGATTCTACTTAGATGAAGTGTCTAAAATAGCCAAATTTATATAAGCAAAGGGTAGAATGGTGGCAACCAGGAGCTGGGAGAAGGGAGAAATGGGGAGTGATGAATGAACAGGCATAAAGTTTCAGTTAAGCAGGATGATAAGCTCTAGATGTCTGCATTACAATATTGTATATACAGTCAACAATAAGGTACTGTACACTTAAAAGTTTCCTGAGGGTAGATCTCATGTTGTATTCTTAACAAATAAAATAAAACTGCCCCCATCCCCACTTCCACCCCTGTCAAAAAACCCCAAACTGATATCTTCAGAGGATGCTAGGGAACCAACCGGTTTTTGGAAAATTGGTAAATAATAGTTTAAAAACTTTCGGGTTTCCTTTTGTTTTTACTATGCAAAGTGTGCTGCTGAAAAAAACAGAAACCACATGGGTACTGAAATTTCAACAAATTCGAGTTCTCTTTCCTATCTTGCAATATGGCAGATAAAAAGAGAAGCTGGATACTAAAGAGAAGAAGCTAAAAGCCAAGAAGGCTAATGCTGGTGGCAAAGTGGAAAGGAGTAACCTCAAGGTCAAAAGCCCAAGAAGGGGAAGCCCCATTGCAGCCAAAATCCTGCCCTTGTCAGAGAATTTAGTACATCTTCCTGATCTGCTATGTATTCCAGAAAGCCCATGTACAAGAGGAAGTACTCAGCTGCTAAATCCAAGGTCAAAAAGAAAAAGAAGGTTCTTGCAACTGCTACAAAACTAGTTAGTTGTGACAAGAATGGTGGTATCTGGGTGATTAAACTTCACAAAATGCCTAGATATTATCCTATTGAAGATGTGCCTCGAAAGCTGTTAAGCCACGGGGGCAAAATACCCTTCAGTCAGCACGCGAGGAAACTGTGAGCCAGAATCACTCCCAGGACCACTCTGATCATCCTCACTGGACGCCACCGGGGCAAGAAGGTAGTTTTCCTGAAACAGCTGGCCAGTGGCTTGGCTTGCTACGTGTGACTGGACTTCTGGCCCTCAATCAAGTTACGCTATAAAGAACACACCAGAAATTTGTCATTGCACCTCATGCAAAATTGCTATCAGCAATGTAAAAATCCCGAAACATCTTACTGATGCTTACCACACAGAGAAGCAGCTGCGGAAGCCCAGACACCAGGAGGGTGAGATCTTCAACACAGAAAAAGAGAAATACGAGATTACAGAGCAATGCAAGATTGATCAGAGAGCTGGGGACTCACAAATTTTACCAAAAATCAAAGCTATTCCTCAAGTCCAGCGCTACCTGTGATTTATGCTTGCCCTGACAAATGGGATTTATCCTCACAAATTGGTGTTCTAAATTTCTTAAGAACCTAATTAAATAACTGATAACAAAAAAATCAACAAATTCATGAGTGATGAATTGAGTTGAAAGATCACAGATAGGACTGAACTATCAGTGGGATCCTAATGCATTAAGAGATACACTGCATTAAACCTTATTGACGACTGACGTGACAAAAAGGGAAACATTGAGACATACATACCCTCTAGGGAAGAGCATCTAATCATGATGTCCTAATGCTTTAAAACAAGAAGAAAGAAGAAAGAAGGAGGAGGAGGAGGACCTGGACGGGGCACTTAGATACAATCAGAAACACAGAGACGAAAGGAAGGGAGTAAACTTTACTGTGGGGAAGCAATCAGCTAAATCCAGGCTACAGGAACCTCTTTAGATTAAGTACTTTTTCAGTGAGTAAATTGTAAGGAAAAATCAGAATACGAAGGGGAAGCCTACGGATTAAAAGGCACTTAAAAGATGTGGTAAAAAACGGGCAAAGCTAAACTAGCGTTTAGAAATATACCCTGAGGTGATAAGACGGCTTTTAAAAGGTGGGAAGTGGTTGCAATGGAAATTAGGACAATGGTTACTTTTGCTGGAAGAGGGGAGTTGTTTGAGGGACAGGCATGTAGAGGGCTTTTTGGGTGGTGGGAAAAAATTATCTTATCATGGGTAGTGATTACAAGAGTTATAGCTTTAAAACTATTATTTTAACCTGCACTTTTTCTTTTTATTATTTTTTTTTGTACTTACAATATATTTTAAAATAAAAAATTTTTAACATAAAAATTAACTAAGTAAAATCAGCTTTGATGGGAGAAATGGGAAAGAAAAACCAGAAAATGGGAAAAAAAGATTAGGAATGTAAGAGAGAAAAGGATCACATTTGTGACCAAACATCTGTATTTATAGCAAAAGGAGAACCCACTTCTTTACCACAAAGATGATTCTTAGTGTCACCTAGGACTTCCCTCTTCAAAATGCACAATTAATTTTGGCCACCTCTGACCCTTGCAATGAAATCCGTGAGGAAGCAGAAGAGCTGGTGGAGAAGAGGTTGGCATCGAGACTGGCTAGCTGATTGTGCACGTGCTGGTTGGAAGAATGGGAGCCAACATCTTAAGACCACCATTTGAGAGAGGCCTGAGTGGCAAGCACAGCCCACAAAAAGAATGTGGAATAGTGTCTTCAGTGACCCTGTCAGAGAGACACCAGCATCCCCAGGAGCAGCTGGAGAAGTCAGGACCCATGTAGGGAAATGTCAGCGGTGTCAGAACCACGGGAGCAGAGAAGGGAGGCCTCTGTAAGAGAAATCTTTCTCTGCCTGTCCACATGTCTGTCAGCATGACATTTTGGGTCAATAAATATTCATCAGGATGCACCATTCCAGCTGACCTATGTTACCCCCTCCACTGGAGGAGAAAATAAACAGGACTTGTGGGTGCAGAAGATGTCTGCCCCCATCAGAGCTGCCTTTGTGCTCTGTGTGTGAGCCAGGAGTTCAGATGAATGTTTGCCTACTTGAATTCTCTGGGACGTGTGCATCTAATATCTGGTATGGCCCCAGTTCCTTCCCTGTGTGTTAAACGGCAATACAGTGCCATCAACACTGTCAATTGTGAGAGAATAACATTCAAGGGGAGGTTAGCTTATCAATGAGCAACTCTTTCTGTTACCTGCTATTGGGAGAGTTCCCCAAGTGGAGTTTGTTTCTTCCTTTTTTGTGCTCCCAACATCTGTTTTTGTACATCTGTTTTGGCTTTTCTTCTCACTGCTATTGTCTATGTACCTGTCTCCACAGTGAAACTGGGAACCTCTCTCTCATTTCATCAATAAATATTGATTGAGCAACTCTTATGTACAAAGCATTATGCTAGCTAAAGTGGCAAACAAAAAAAGTAACCCCTAGAGCTAAGAGGCAGATATTAAACAACACACAAATACATGCATAATTAAACATTAGGTGAGTGCTAAGAAAGTGAAGGGTGAGATGAATGATTACACAGGGAGCTCTATTGGATGGTTCCGCATTAGGAAAGTCTTCAGTGAGAAAGAATGTGGAGTGATTGGCCAGGCTAGGAGTTTGTTTCTGGGCAGGGAGTATGTTCAGAACAGGGGGTAAGAGGAATCTTGGTGCAAGCCAAGGATGGAGAAGCAGGGGCATAATATGAAGAGCCTGGTAGACCATGATAAGGATCTTAGAGTTTCAACCTAAGTGCCACAGGAAAGAGTACATGTTTGGAAATGGGGAGATCACTTATTACACTGGACAAGCAGAATGATCGAGGCAGGAACTAGAGTGAAGAAGACTGTGATGAAGAGGTCAGCAGATCTGAGAGGTATCTAGGAGACAGATTTGGTAGTGTTCTCAGGTGGATAAAAGCAGTAAGGGGTCATTCCAGAACTTCTGGAATGAACATGAAGATAGGTAAAGGCGTCAGTTATGAGCATAACTCAATATCAAAACGAGACAAGACTAGTACATGCACACACACACGCACGCACACACACAAGGCATGACTAAACTCATTTACAATTATCAATACGAAATCTCTAAATAAAAAATTAGCAAATGTAACCCAGTAGCATAATACTAGTAGCTAACACTTCTGAATTATTACTGTTTACCATAGGCCAAACACTGTTCTAGCATTTGTATTACCTCATTAAATTAATATGTGCTCATAACGTAATTACTTGCATTAACTCATTTATCTTCACAACCATCACATGAGAAAAGCAGTATTATTATCCTCATTTCACTGACTGGTGAATTGTAGCTCAGAGAAGTGGGCTATTTTTCATCAATCAGCATAGATAACATTCCCAGACATAACGGCTCCTTTCCATGTAGGATTCCATTTATATGAAGAGGCAATACTAATCCATAGTTTCAGGAGAGTGTTTACCTCTGCGGGAGGTATTGCCTGGGAAGAAACATGAAGGCCCTTCTTGGGCACCAGAACTGTTATTTGCTAGATCTGGGCGGTTGTTATGTGATATATGCATATGAAGTTGTAAATTTAAGACTTGCACACTTTGCTATATGTATTTTCGTCTCAAAGAAAAGGTATGTGGAGAACATATAGAAGACACATATTTACTGTCTCTATGAAGAGCTCTAAAAACCAGTGAAAAGTAAATATCAATCTAATAGTGGATGAAGAATATAAACACAGAGTTCACAAATAAAGAAATAGAAGTAGATAATAAATGTGTATGAAATATATATACACAGTAAATAAAGAAATGCAAATTAAATATTAATGAAATATTTTTCTTCTAGCAAATTGGTCAAAATAAGAAAGGTGGATAATATTTAGTGTCAGTGATAATATGGGGAAATAGACATCCAAATGTTGTGGAAGTAGAAATTGTTACAAGTTTTCTGAGGCTAATTTGGCTGCATGTTTCTAAGTCTTTTCAATTGTTTATACTTTGAAATAGCAGCGATTCTATTTCTACAAATTCATCATAAAGAATTACTCGGCCAGGTGTGGTGGCTCACACCTGTAATCCCAGCAGCCAAGGCGAGTGGATCACCTGAGGTCAGGAGTTCGAGACTAGCCTGACCAATATGGTGAAACCCCATCTCTACTAAAAAAAAATACAAAAATTAGCCAGGTGTGGTGGTGGGCACCTATAGTCTCAGCTACTCAGGAGGCTGAGGCAGGAGAATTGCTTGAACCTGGGAGGCGGAGGTTTCAGTGAGCCAAGATGATGCCACTGCACTGCAGCCTGGGTGACAGAGTGAGACTCCATCTCAAAAAAAAAAGAAAGAATTACTCCAAGTACATATTTGGTTATACAGATAATCACCATAACTCTCTTGATAAAAGCAAAAATTTGAAACTACCTGTGAATATGTGATTAGTGAAAAAAATTTATATTCATATAACAGCAGAATACGCAGCCATTAAAAGTGATAATGTTGATCAATATTTATTAGCATGAAAATATGCCCATGACATATTATCTAAATTTTTAAAATTGGAGGCCAGGCACGGTAGCTCATGCCTGTAATCCCAGCACTTCTGGAGGCTGAGGCAGGTGGATTACTTTAGGCCAGGAGTTCAAGACCAGCCTAACCAACATGGTGAAACCCTGTCTCTACAAAAAAATGCAAATATTAGCTGGGCATGGTGGCACATATTTGTAATCTCAGCTATTTGATAGACTGAGGCATGAGAATCGCTTGAACCTGGGAGGCAGAGGTTGCAATGAGCCGAGATCTCACCACTGCACTCCAGCCTGGGTGACAAAGCAAAACTCCATCTCAAAAAAATTAATTAATTAATTACCTAAAATTTAAAAAAATTAGGTATAACACCAAATGTAATTATTGTGTGTATAATAATATACAAATAAAATTGTATGTATATATATATATGATACAGGAATATGTGTCTAATGTGTATGTATATGTGTAATATATATAATATATATTATATATGTCTAATGTGTATGTGAATATATATACATTAGATATATGTATGATACAGGAATATGTATGTATATATATATATGTATATACATATATACCATTTTATTTGTATAGCTATATTAGATGGTTGCCTGGATATGAAAGAAAATGGTAAGAGTAGTTGTTGGAAGGTAGAATTATTGGGTGGCCCTTATTTATTCTCTACAATTTTTCTGTACTTCATGATTTTTTAAAATTTTACTTTAGGTTCTGGGATATATGTGCTGAACATACAGGTTTGTTAAATAGATATACATGTGTCATGGTGGTTTGCTGCACCTATCAACCTGTCTTCTAGGTTTTAAGCCCCGCATGCATTAGATATTTGTCCTAATGCTATCCCTCCCCTTTCCACATACCCCCCAACAGGCCCCAGTGTGTGTGATGTTCCCCTTCGTGTGTCCATATGTTCTCACTGTTGAACTCCCACTTATGAGTGAGAACATGTGGTGTTTGGTTTTCTGTTCCTGTGTTAGTTTGCTGAGGATGATGGTTTCCAGCTTCATCCATTCATCCATGTCCCTGCAAAGGACATAAGTTCATTCTTTTTTATGGCTGCATAGTATTCCATGGTGTATATTTGCCACATTTTCTTTATCCAGCTTATCATTGATGGGCACTTGGGTTGATTCCAAGTCTTTGCTATTGTAAATACTGCTGCAATAAACATAGGTGTGCATGTGTCTTTATACTAGAATGCTTTATAATCCAGTAGTCCCACTAATAAGACTGCTGGGTCAAATGGTATTTCTGGTTCTAGATCCTTGAGGAATCTCCACACTGTCTTCCACAATGATTGAACTAATTTACACTCCCACCAACAGTGTAAAAGTGTTCCTGTTTCTCCACATCCTTGCCAGCATCTGTTTTCTCCAGATTTTTTAATGATCACCATTCTAACTGGTGTGAGATAATAATCTCATTGTGGTTTTGATTTGCATTTTTCTAATAACTAGTGATGACAAGCTTTTTTTCATATGTTTATTGGCTGCATAAATGTCTTCTTTTGAGAACTGTTCATATCATTTGCCCACTTTTTGATGTTGTTTGTTTTTTCTTGTAAATTTGTTTAAGTTTCTTGTAGATTCTGGATATTAGACCTTTTCAGATGAACAGATTGCAGAAATTTTCTCCCATTCTGTAAGTTGTCTGTTCACTCTGATCATAGTTTCTTTTGCTGAGCAGAAGCTCTTTAGTTTAATTAGATCCCATTTGTCAATGTTGGCTTTTGTTGCCATTGCTTTTGGTATTTTAGTCATGAAGACTTTGTCCATGCCTGTATCCTGAATGGTATTGCCTAGGTTTTCTTCTAGGGTTTTTATGGTTTTTGGTCTTACATTTAAGTCTTTAATCCATCTTGAGTTAATTTTTGTATACGGAGTATGGAAGGAGTCCAGTTTCTGTTTTCTGCGTATGGGTAGCTAGTTTTCTCATCACCATTTATTAAATAGGGAGTCCTTCCCCCCACTGCTTTTGTTGGGTTTGTCAAAGATCAGATGGTTGTAGATGTTATTCTTGGTTGTGGTGTTATTCTTGAGGCCTCTGTTCTGTTCTACTGGTCTACATATCTGTTCTGGTACCAGTCCATGCTGTTTTGGTTAATGTAGACTTGTATAGTTCGAAGTCAGGTAGTGTGATGTGATGCCTCCAGCTTCGTTCTTTTTGCTCAGGATTGTCTTGGCTATATGGGCCCTTTTTTGGGTCCATATGAACTTTAAAGTAGATTTTTCTAGTTCTGTGAAGAAAGTCAATTGTAGCTTGATGGCAATAGCATTGAATCTATAAATTACTTTGGGCAGTATGGCCATTTTTGTAATATTAATTATTCCTATCCTTGAGCATGGAATTTTTTTCCATTTGTTTGAGCAGTGGTTTGTAGTTCTCCTTAAAGAGGTCCTTCACATCTCTTGTAAGTTGTATTCCTAGATATTTTATTCTCTTTGTAGCAATTGTGAATGGGAGTTCGCTCGTGATTTGGCTCTCTGTTAGTCTGTTATTGGTGTATAAAAATGCTTGTGATTCTTGCACATCGATTTTGTATCCTGAGACTTTGCTGAAGTTGCTTATCAGCTTCGGGAGTTTTTGGGCTGAGATGATGAGGTTTTCTAGATATATAATCATGTCATCTGCAAACAGACAGTTTGACTTCCTCTCTTCCTATTTGAATACACTTTATTGCTTTCTCTCGTCTGATCATGAATTTTTATAAAACAAATTTTACAATAATAAATGTAATATATATTCAAAATAAAAAAGCACATTTATCTAGATTTCCTAGCAATTTTTGTTTTTAAGCTTCATCTACTTTGTTTTCCTTTAAATAGTAAAACAAATTTAAAAGGCGGTAATCACCACACCTGTAGTGCAGGGGGTCTGACTTGGGGTATTGATTCTCACCTGGGTGGAGTAGTTTGAGAATGCCTAATATGTTGTAAACATCTTTTATCAGTTTGGAGAATTTTCCACATTGTAACTCTTCAAAGTGGGGTCAGAACTCACTGTTCCAGGCTCCCTTGTTGCTGACATCAGAGCATCAGTCTTTGTGTCCATGTGACTCCAACCTTGGAAGGTAATGCTACAAGGAGGCAAACATGCATGGTGTCCATCTCAGGTGAACATAACCATAGTATCTTGGTGGTCAAGCTCCTGGCATCTACTTCCAAGCATTATCAATGCAAGCTACAGTGTCTCTGCAGGAAGCAGAGTTGTTGCCAAGCATTGGCAGTGATGGTGTTTTCGATGAAGCAGATTGTACAGTGTGATTTGATGTTGTTTCTGGCCCCATACTTCCTAGGTCTGCTTCTCTTGCTCTCCAGGGGAATTTGTGAATTGCCTAATATTTTCAATAATTTTCTTTTGCCTAAACTAGCTACAGTGGATTCTATTATTTGCAACGAAGAATGGTGCCCAGTAGAATTACCTTCAGCTCCATTTTACAGATGAAAAAACTGAGCCTTTTTTTTAAAAATGAAGAAATGGTCCTCAGATTACACAGCTAATAAGAAATGAGGCAAGACTTAAGTCTAAAACCTTTGAGTCAAAGTCTAGGCTCTTTCTACCATGGCATGCTACTATCTGGAAGATATGTATGTATATTTTTACAAAGATTATTAATAATTAGCCAAATAGATATGAGTATGGGATTTCCCAGATAAATTTAAAACTAAGATATTCCAATACTTACTATGAAGTGAGGTCATCAAAAAAAATAAATGTTACCATTTCACCAATAATTACTATATGCCAACACTACCCATCAGCCATGGGAGGGATCCCAGAGATCATCTAACCACTCTCATTTACAGATGAGGAGCTTGCAGCCCAGAAACATGATAGAATTTTCCTTGATCAGTCAGTAGGGTAGAGTGAGGAGAGAAAAGCAATTTGTTGACTCCATTTTTCTTTATACCAGTGGAGGGTGAAGCCACTTATTAACCCATTTAGAAATGCCTGTATCACACAAATTCAATGCCTAAGTGAAAATCTTATTTTAAATGTAAGAATAAATAAATATTGAATCTATGAAAATTAATCACATTTAATATATTACCAATGAGTTCCAGAGATATCCTAGACTGCATTATCATCAGCCCTTCGGGGTGTGTAACTGAGAAGGCTAAAATAGCTTTTGAGAGAAACCCCATGAAAACATCCCCTGGGGAGCTGAGATCACATTTCCACCCAGCTCTGAAACATAGAATTTATTTTACCAGGTTTGATGCAAGAAAATGGTTCCTTCTGCAGAAATTGGGAAATCCCTTGTGAATCCATGGAAAAATGTAAGATTTAGTGTCTAAATGTTTTAAAATAAAAATATTTTATAATAGACATTACTATCTCCATGTTCATAGATAATATTTTTTGTTTCAATAAAATCCAAGATGTGTTTTACCCTAAGGGCCATTTCTAGTGAATCTGAAGGGAGAGAAAAAAACCAATTTGTGTTATACAAGGAAAACTGAACCTTTAAATTTCTGATTCATTTCCCCTTAAATCATCCAAACATTGCTTTTTATGGGCTATGTAATAGCAAAACAGTCTCTGAGGGGGTGTTAAAGCATTTTAAGCCTTGCTTCCCTTAAAATAAAATAACATAAAATAAATTTTAAAAGGGGAAGCAGGCTTCGAGTGAATCTAAATGGTTTACAAAAGGTCTCATCAGGGCAATATCTAAAATATTTAAGTTAATTCTTGATTTTTTAACTTCTCCTTTTCCTGTTTAATACTGGAATCTTGCGTGAAGACTGCCTTGAATGTCTTCCTATCAGAATAATAAACTTGATCCCTGAAAATAGAGCACCCTGCTTTTCTCCATTAGAAATCACCTTGAGATGTTTTAGAATGAAGAAATTGTACTGATTTAAGCCATACACTCGTTTACATCTAATTTATCAGATAAATATTGGAAGATTTTACCTAAGAGAGTCTTCTTTTTCACAACCATTGGGTGGTTCAAATAGTGGAGTGTGCAGTTCACTTAGGGCCAAATGTAGAATCACACATTAATACAATGCGGACTTCTTCCCTTTTTTATCTCTATTATTGAGATGAATGTTGAATCAGGTCACTTTTGCCATAAGTTCTTTTTTTTTTTTTCCCCTAGTTCTTCTGTGAGCCTACTTACACGAACAATAACTTAGGTAGTTTGAAAAGTAGGTTTAAGAAGGCTAAGATTGATCTAGTGTGATGGCTCATGCCTATAATCCCAGCACTTTGGGAGGCTGAGGTGAGCAGATCACTTGAGGTCAGGAGTTCGAGACTAGCCTGACCAACATGGAGAAACTCTGTCTCTACTAAAAATACAAAATTAGCTGGACGTGATGGCACATGCCTGTAATCCCAGCTGCTCGAGAGGATGATGAAGGAGGATGAAACAGAGCAAAACTCTGTTTCAAAAAGAAAAAAAAAAGGCTAAGATTGAATGAAGCATTTCCTCAAACAATAGTTTAAGACTGCACTGGTTTGCAAAGCAGAAGAAATCCACCATACATTCTACATTTCCAGGTAATTAGTGAATTGTCCATTTGAATTTTTAGCTGGTTAAATTTTTGGCTGCCTTGAATCTGAAGAAAGACTGGCAGAGATAACAACATAGTATCTTAAGCAGAAATCCAAGGAAGTCATTCGGGAATTAGTCCATTCATTCCACCATGATTTATTCAGTGACACCTATGAGCAGGCAAGAAGTTTGGCACTGGAGATATAGCAGTGAACCACGGACACAGGCATTTTCAAAGAAATTAAATGACAAGAGATCTGTTTTGGAGGGCCATGGTTCGATAACAACAAATACTAATTCTGGGACTCATTGGTAGCATGTTTTATATTTTCAGAGAAAGGAAACATCAAAGTTCAAATATTCAGTGACGTCTCTTCATTTTTAGTCCTGTGATATTTGGCCAATGTTTTGCATACCCTGAAGAGCAATTCCTACCTGAGATCCAATAGCTTCACTCACTAGAGCACATATGATACCCTGGAACACTCACCATTTACCTTTAGTGTCCATCTCACCGTATTCTACTTGCTCTCATCTTTATGTCTTTGCCTCCTCCTTCACTATGAAAATGGAAGTGATTGAACTTGTATTCTCCCAACTCTTCTTTTTGCCACCTTCAAATTTATCTATGTCCTATACATTTAATGCAATTCCAATAAACAGTATATGCAGTATTTAAGAAGGAACTTGTAGTTCATGCATAAAAATAACATGTGAGAATACTCAGAGAAATCTTGAAAATAAAAATGAGAGAGAGTTACCCTTACTAGACAATGCAATATGTTTTGGAACTCCAATAAGTAAAAAAGTTTGATATTAGATAAAAAAGTGGAAAATCCATGGAACAGAATAAAAAGCTCAGAAATAGATTCAAATTCTATGAAGGTTTGGTTTATGACAAAGTTGACATTTCAGACTAGGTAAGGAAAGAAGGGAAGAATTCAAAACATGTTGGACAGCTGGCTGACCCTGGAAAAAATATTAAAACTACATTTATCTCATCAAAAATAAATTCCAGATGAATTAAAGATATAAATGTAAAAAAATAAAAGATTTTGAAGCAGGCATGAGGAATAAGAGGGGCCATATTTACCTCCCTGTCTGAAACAACTACGAAAAAAAAATACGATGATTTTAAAAAGCATTAGACAATAGGACACAAATGACAATGATCCTTGAGAGACAGGAAGCACACTATATGAACTTAGTATTGCCCCAGCTCACTGCCTGGAAAGAGTTTTGAGGCCACAGCATAGGGAAGGGGAAACCATACAGCCCAGTGATTTCAAGAAATTGAGGAGACGGAGCTGGAGTCCAGGAAGGCCAAGGTGGCTGAAGCTCACAGGGCAGACTACCAGAGAGAAACGCTGTCCCGAGAGCGAACCCTGGTGATCTTCAGAGGATTCCCTTGCAGTGTTCAACTCAGTACTACTCAGCAAATGTGTGTGAGTAAACAAGCAGATGACCCAGAGGCTGGGAAACAACCACCGGAAAGGACTAAAGAGAGAACGTCTCACAGTGGACTGGAAACAGTTACTGTTCCCATCGACCAGAGTGAAACACCTCAGAATTCACAAGGCATCACGTGAAGTACTGTAAGAGTTTTGGCTCATGAATAGGGGGGAAATATCCCTACGATATGCTTCTCTAGTCTTGCCTAACGGCTTAAAAATAAGACCAAAATGAACCAGAAAAACTCAAAAATATTGACAAGATTACCAAAATAATAAACATCCAACAAGGTAAAATTTGCAGTATTTGGTATCCACTAAAAAGTTGCCAAGTATTCAGTGAAGCAGGAAAATGGACCCATAATGCCAGTGGCTAATTCTGATGACCAAAGTAGGAAGACTTAGTTTCATTTTTCATTGTATTTCCTTCAGTCTCTTAAAATTATATAAATATATAAAATATTATATATAAGATATATTTTATGTATGCAAATGTGCATTCGTATATAAAATACACACACACACACACACACACACCTGCTTCCTCGTGTCTGCCCACCCCACAGATTATCTAGAAATATAGATGAAGAAAGAAAAAACACACAGGGATGATAGCAGACATAGAAAATACAGTGAAAAGTTTGACAAGATATTCACTGTGACTCCCATAAGGAAAAGAGAAAGTAAAAAGAAATGGCTGAGATTTTCCTAGAACTCATAAAAACACCTCCACAAGTATAAGCAGCAGCCTAGGACTGCCCTAGTGGGTTAAGGGTATATATGTGTGTGTGAGTGTGTGTGTCCATGTGTGTGCATATATATATGCAGGCACGCACATGCACACATACGCACATATATACAATTTGAAAGGATCTAAATGCCATTAATGTGGACTGTAAAATTATAGTACATTTATGTTATAGATGCTATGTAGCCATAAAATGTACTAAAGGAGTTATGTACCTTTAGTACATTTATGGCTACATAGCATCTATAACATAAATGTACTATATGTTATACATTTATGTCAGGATATATAGACCATCCTCCAAGTCTCCAAAATATACTGCTAGGAGAAAAAGCAGGGAGGAAAGCAACACATAGAGAACATCATCATTTGTATGGAAATGGAGGTGGGGAGAGCTCCATTCACACACAGATATAAATACCTATTTTGTTGTTAATGAACAGAATGTTTCTGGTATGATACACATAGAAATAAGCAACAATGGTTGCCTCTTCGGTGTTGGATAGGCTGGGTGACAGGAACAGAAGGAATACTTTGTTCCCTGTACATATTTTGCATCTGGAACTCTGCAGGAGGTGCCACTATCACGTAAATAGATCAACCAAAAGAAAATTTAAAAGTGAACCCCAACACGATCAAAATGGCCTTCAGCTCTGGCCAGCCAAGTCCTTTTCCCTTTCACTACCTTTCCTGGCCTTTTGCAGTCTGTCACTTCTTGGAAAAACTGGGAATTGAGAATTTAAAAGCATGAGGATATCTTTCCTCAAGCATTAGACCCAGGCAGGAGCTCTGTATGGGTTAGTAACAGCCTGCTTTTAAATCCACGGGGGTGGAGAATTTCGCTTATTTTTAAATTAGGTGGAATTCAGAAAAGAACTGCCAACATGATTAAATAGACTGGAGAGACCGGTTTATAAAGAAAGATGAAAAGACTCAAATGTGTGTGATTTGGCAACACGACAGCAGACCTGGGCTGTGGTGAACCCATACAAGTACTGAGTTTGATGAGTTCAAACACCAGGAAAGGAGTAGCGTAGTTGATGATATAAGTAGGAGGAGAAAGAAGAAAATATGAAAAGGAAAACAAAGTGAATGGATACTCAAACAAAAGTCTTAGTCTGCCTGTCTGTCTCTATCTCTAGAGAAACCTCTCCAGGGAAGCAACTGATGTCTTGTTCCTTGGATACCATCCCAGAACATCTTTACCTTCTCAGCAATTACAAGTTCAAGTCAGCTGCCAGGCCAGGGGGCGAGAGGTCACCAAGGAGACTTTTATCTCAGCTTCAGCTCCCTCTTCCCACTGCCTATCTCCTTGATCTGGCACTTTGCTGCATTTAGCTGGCGACTTTGCTTCCCTGTGCATACCCAATGAGGGGCTGGCAGCCTTTGGGGGTGGCGGGCATCGTGCAAAGTACATTGATCATTCAGTCATATTTCAGATCTTACTGGGTGTCTATGATAGGTCTGGAAAAGAAGATTGCAGTTCCCTGCTACTAACTAGCAAGGAGTCTGTGGTAGCTCATGATAGTTCTATCAAAAAGTGACAAGTGATAGAACTGTCACTTACAGACCAGCTTAGCAGCAGCACTGTGCTATGCTTTGGATGGTCCCATGTCCCTAATCAGCCTCTCACTGAGCCTGTCTCTGGAGAATATTAAAAAGTCACATTACTGCTATGCCATTAAAAATGAGTACCATGGGGGTGACTTTGTTTGCTTTTGCTTGTAATGTAACTGCCCGGTCTCTTCACTTGCTATATCTAGTCCATTCCTTTTATTTCATATTCACCAATCCTTAGTCCATATTTCTTTGGGTTTGTAAATTAAGTTACCAGAGTATATGCTCAAGGGTGTGCAAATTGATGTGGGAGCATATATAAAAAGCTACATTTGTATGTACATGTAATCATGCACAAGTCTGTGTGTGCATTTCTGGATTCACATTTGTGCATTGCTGTGCATATGAGAAAATGCACACATGGGTAAAGTGAACCAAAAATTAATTTAAGAAACACTCTAGTAGGGATTCCAAAACTAATACATGAGAGCATATTTTAAAAACCATTCATGGTTTATGTTTATTTTAAATTTTCTCCATTTTTCAGACAAGGGAACTGAACTGTGGCCGTAACTTGATCCTGATGTGCTTATTACTGGCAGGATCAGGTGGGGCCATTCCCCTGTGGACAGAGAGTAGGGTCTGAGGGAATATTCATTATAACTCTTAATTATCCTGGACAAGAGGCAGCTTCTGGGTCAGGAGATGAAAAGTTGGCAGCTATGCCTTAGACTGTGAATAAGTAAAGAATTACTTCTCCCTGGGCCCTGGTTCTCTTGTGACGAGGGTCTGAGGAGTCCAGACATGCCAAAGGCTTTTCCCACATGGTGGAGAGAAGCTGAACTCTGCCATATGGAACAAGGGGAGGAGACAGGCTCATAGCTACGGTGCCATGATTAGGTTTGCCTAAAGATTACAGAAACTCCAAAATAACGATGACCTAAACAAAATGTCCAAGGATACTGTGGTGGCTTCACTAGGTAATCGGAAACTCCATCTCCTCTCTGCTCTGCCATCCTTGGCAGCTGCTTCCAGCCTCAAGACCATCTCATGTTCCATGATAGCTGCTGTAACCTCTGTCATCACATCCTTTTCTGGGCAGTAGAAAAGACATAAAGGAAGCATTTCCCAGTCTTTTCTGTTGCATTCGCTAGAACTTAGTCTTGTGACCATATCTAGCTATAAGAGAGGCTGGAGAAGATATCCTTATACCCTGATTAATCACCATTTTGAATAAAATTGTTTTTCTGTAACTAAAAAAGGAGAGAATAGATATTGGGGGGAAAGTGTTTTCTGCAACAGTTGGGCAGGAATGTAGCCTAGATAAAAGTCCATAAAGATATGTAGTTGCCACCGAAGGATAATTTTGATAGATTGCTTCCTTTTGGTGATACCCGAGGCTGTACTGAAAAAGTGATATTAGCTGCTATAACCTGTTCTTGGCTGTGCTGTGGGGAATTAAAGAAAGTGTCTGTGTCCACTCTTGAGCAAAGGAGAGAGCAGTACTCAGAGGCAAGTATGATGTGTCTGCAGTGACCTCAGAGAGCACTGGCCTGAATGGAACCACGGAGAGATTTCTGGAGCAACAGAGCGGCTTCATGCTCATAGGAAGTGTTTCTGAGTCTTCACAACTGGTGGGCGGGACACAAGCAAGAAACATCCTAGAGACTCCCTGGGAAATACCCGCAGTAAGAACACCTCAAAAATGGGGCTGGGGTCTTGCTGTCCCATAGGTGAGCGTTACAAGGTCAGTAAACTATGCTGAACCATGTATATGATCTCACTGATAACCATAGACAGGTGATACCAGGGGATTATTTGAGTAACAGGATATAAAGAATATATTTCAGAAGTATTTGTTTTGTAAAGAAAGAGTTGATTAAGAAAATGTGGATGCATGTAGTTTAGACTAAGCTCCACCTTTTTAAAGTGAACACCAATGGGTGAGCATGGTGATTTTCAAAGCATATTTAATGGAACTTTCTGATTCATGAAGTGAATCAGAGTGCTTCCAAGACCAGAGAGTGACCAATGGACCACGCTTTGGTTCCCAACCCATGCTGATTACATCATACTATTTTTAGATTTCAACAAAACTTCTCATTTCAAAAATTATTTCTACTGGCCCCACCATTAGAAATTAATGGTGTAGGTATTAAACTTAGTAATGGTAATCACCTAATACTGTTGATCTCACTGTCTTAAACTAAGAAATACAATAGAAATGTTATTTAATAAAAGGAAATAGATATGCTGAATCTGCTTCTCAAAAAATTCCAGTCTATCAAGGATGTGGAGAAAATAAAACATTTACACATTGTTGGTAGGCATGTAAATTAGTTCAACCCCTACGGAAAAACAGTATGGTGATTTCTCAAAGAACGAAAAATAGGACTACTGTTAAACCCAGCAATCTCACTGCTGTGTATCTATCCAAAGGGAAAGAAATTGCTTTATCAAAAAGTTACCTGCATTCATATGTTTATCACAGCACTATTCACAATAGTAAAGTCATGGAATTAACCTAAGTGTACATCAGTGGTTTACCGGATAAAAAAAGGGGGTATATATACACCATGGAATATGACGCAGGCAAAAAAAAGAATGAAATCATGTCTTTTGCAACAAAAAGGATGGAGCTGGAGACAATTATACTCAGTGAAACAATCCAGAAATAGAAATAGAAAATCAAATGTCCTCACTTACAAGTGGTAGCTAAATGAAGGGTATACATGGACATAAAGACAGAAATTACACTTGAGACTCCAAAAGTGGGGGTGGTAGGAGGGGACTAAGGGTTGAAAAACTGCCTGTTGGGTACAGTGTTCACCATTTAGGTAATGGGTTCAATAGAAACCCAAATCTCACCAGTGTACATCCATCTAACAAACCTGCACACACATCCCCTGAATCCAAACTATGATAAATAACAACAACAAAAATTCCAGCTTGTACCTGCATGAACTGAGATATACAATACTGGTCACCCTGATTTACTTACTATCAAAGGTTCCCGACATCATCAATCAAAACATTTAGGACAAGAAGGGATTCTACCTGAAGACAGGCTTTGACAATTTTTATTTATCCATCTGGAAGGATGAAAGTGGTGACAGAGGGAATGGAGAGATGGCAGAGTGTGTAGCAAAAATCCGGTTAAAGTTTACCAAGGCATATAGACATAGTGAACTATAGACTCTTGAACCAAGTCCTGGAGTAGTAGAGCTTGATGAAACTCCTTCTGTTTGAAGGAAGTAGATACACCACAAATAAGAGGAAGTACTACTCTACAAAGAAGAGAGTAAAATTTCTGAAACCTATTTTCCCAAGTGAGCTTATGGGTTGAAGATATAAACTAGGCTCAGAAAAGATTTAGATCAGCTGGGCATGGTGGCTCATGCCTGTAATTCTAGCACTTTGGGAGGCTGAGGCAGGTGGATCACCTGAGGTAAAGAGTTCGAGACCAGCCTGACCAACATGGTGAAACCCTGTCTCTACTAAAATACAAAAAATTAGCCGAGCATGATGGCACGTGCCTGTACTCCCAGCTACTTGGGAGGCTGAGGGAGAATGGCTTAAATCAGAGAGGCAGAGGTTGCAGTGAGCCAAGGTGGTGCTACTGCACTCCAGCCTGGGAAACTGAGCAAGACTCCGACTCAAAAAAACAAAGAAAGAAGAGAAAAGATTTAGATGCATTTGTGGACCACACACGAGCTCTTCAGGTCTTTGACATCAACGAATGGCTCTTGGAACCTGTAATAGGAAATTGAGACAAGCTGGAAATGTCTTGGGGTCCATCTTAAATTTTTGAGCCAGTATTTTTTAGGATAATTATTCTTTCTACACACAATCCCATAATTCGATTTTCAGATTCAGATATTTGTCTGGGAAGACCATGGACTAACAGGTATTTTGGGTGGTTTTACATAATGGATAGTATTAACATTTTCTCTACAGCCAACTTTTCCTAAAGCAATGGGATATAGCACTAATTAAAAATAGAATTTATAATACACATAATGTTATTACTGGCAATGTAAGAACATATGCCTGCTTTGCTTAATTGGCTTTATAATTTGTTTATCACAACATGGATGACTATTGTGACAACAAAGTATTTATGTCATACCATGCTAACAAAAGTATTTTAGTCATAAATAAAGACAGGTTATTACTCCTGATTTAAAGTGAAATATCACTTAATGCTGGCTTTGCACAATAAAATAGGGCATTACAGTTATATGTTTTAGTTTAAAATTTTTTAATTAACACATTGTAATTTTACTTATTTATGGAGTACATCTGATATTCATATACATGTATATGTTGTATAATGATCAAACAAGGGTAATCAGCATATCCATCACCTCATTCATTTATCATTTCTTTGTGACAAGAGCATTCAAAAGCCTTTCTTCTGACTATTTTGTAATATAACAATATCTTACTGTTAACTGTAGTCACTCTGTTGTACAATAAAACACCAGAACTTATTCTTCCTATGTAACTTTGTACTCATTAACCAAGTTCTCCTCATCCTTCCCTCCTCCTTCCCATTAGCCAGACTCTGGTAACCATTGTTCTACTCTCTGCTTGTATGATATCAACTTTTTTTCTTTTTAAGATTCCACATGAGTGATATCATGCAATGATTGTCTTTCTGTGTCTATTTCACTTAAAATAATGTAAACTAGTTTCAACCATACTATTGCAATTGACGCACTCATTTCTTTTTACAGCTGAATCGTATTCCCCTGTGAATACATACCACATTTTCTTTATCCATTTTTAGCATTGAACACTGAGGTTAATTATATATTTGGTTATTGTAAATCGTGCTGCAAAAATATGGACATGCAGATAGCTCTTTGATATACTGATTTCATTTTATTTGGATATACACCCAGTAGTGGCATTGCTGGATCCTATGATAGTTCTACTTTTAATTTTTTGAGGCACCTCCATACTGTTTTCCACAATGGCTGTACTAATTTACATTCTCACCAATAGTGTGTAAGGATTCCCTTTCTCCACATTCCCACCAATATGTGTCATCTCTTAGCATTTTCGTCATATCCGTTCTACCTTGAGTGACATGACATCTCATTGTGTTTTTGATTTGCACTTCCCTGATGATTAGTCATGTTGAACATTTATTCATAAGCCTGTTGGCCATTTGTATGTATTCTTTTGAGAAATTTCTGTTAAGGTCTTTTGCCATTTTTTCACGGGGTTATTTGCTTTTTTGCTGTTAAGTTTTTCATGTAGTCTGGATATTAACCCTTTGATGAATGTATAGTTTATAAATATTCTTTCATTATCTGTAGGTTGTCTTTGTTCTGTTGTTTCCTTTGCTATGAAAAGACTTTTTAGTTTGATGTAATCCCATTTCTCCATTTTTGCTTTTGTTGCTTGTGCTTTTGAGGTCTTTATTTTAGAAATCCTTGCCCAGTCCAATGTTATGAAGCATTTTCCCTACGTTTTCTTCTAGTCATTTCATAGTTTCATGTTTAGCATTTAGTTCTGTAAACCATTTTGAGGTTTTTTCATATGGTGAGACGTAGGGCCCTCATCTCATTTTTCTGCATGTGAATATCCAATTTCCCTAGCATTGTTTATTGAAGAGCCTGTCTTTTTCCAAATATGTCTTCTAAGCACCTTTATTGAAAATTAAATGAAGTTTATGAAATTTTTCTGGGATCCCTATTCCGTTCCACTGGTTTATATGTCCATTTTTATGCCAGTACCATGTTGTTTTTGGTTACTATAGTTTTGTAGTGTATATAAATACACATACACACACATATATATATAAAATACATTAATATTTAACATTAATATACATACGTAGATAGGTAGATAGATAGATGAGATGGGGTCTTGCTATGTTGCCCAGGCTGGCCTTGAACTCCTGGGCTCAAGTGATCCTCCTGCCGTGGCCTCCCAAAGTGCTGGGATTACAGGTTACAGTCACTTTGCCTGGCCTAGCTTTGTAATATATTTTGAAGTCAGTTAGTTTGATGCTTCCAGCTTTATTGTTTTTGCTCAGGATTGCTTTGGTTATTCAGGGTCTTCTGTGATTCCAAAAGAATTGTAGAATTTCTTTTTATTTTTGTAAATGATGTCATTGGCATTTGTAGAGGGATTACAATAAATCTGTAGATAACTTTTGGTAGTGTTGACAATTTTAACAATATTAATTCTTTCAATCCATGAACACAAGATATCTTTCTAATTATTTGTGTATTATTCTATTCTTTCACCAGTATCTCAAGGATTTTTCATTGCCTTGGTTAAGTTCATTCCTAGGTATCTTCCTTTTTAAAAACTATTGTAAATGAAATTGTTTTCTGGATTTCTTTTTCAGATACTTCACTATTACTGCATAGAAATGCTGCTGATTAATTTACCTTGATTTACTGAATTTTTTTATCAGTTCTGATACTTTGTTTTTGTTTTTTCTTTTTTTTGGTAGAGTCTTTAGGGTTTTCTATATATAAGACCATGTCATCTGAAAACAGGGGCAATCTGACTTCCTCATTTCAATTTAGATGCCTTTTATTTCTTTCTCTTGTCTAATTGCTGTGGTTAGGACTATGTTGTCTTTCAACATTATGTTACATAGAAGTGGTAAGAGGTGGGCATCCCTGTCTTTTTTTGATCTCAGAGGGAAAGCTTTCGGCTTTTTCCCATTCAGTATGATGTTAGTTGTGGATTTGTCATATATGGCCTTTATTGTGATGAAGTACATTCCTTTTATATATAATTTGTTGAGAGTTTTGATCATGAAGGAATGTTGAGTTTTGTCAAGTGATTTTTCAGCATCTGTTGAAATCACTAGATGGGCTTTGTCTTTCTTTTTGTTAATGTGATATATCAAATTTTGTTAATTGGATTTACAGATGTTCAACCACCCTTGCATCCCTGGAATGAATTCCATTTGATCTTAGTGAATGATCTTTTTAATAGGTTGCTATGCTTGATTTGCTAGTATCATTTTGAGAATTTTGCATCTATGTTCATCAGAGATATAGTATATATTGAAGTCAGTTAGTATGACTTCGGAATAGGCCTGTAGTTTTCTTTTTTTGCTGTGTCCTTGTCTGATTTGGAGTCAGAGTAATGCTGCCTCATAAAATGAGTGTGGAAGTATTAAGTATTCCCTCCTCTTCCTCTTTAACTTTCTGAAAAGTTTGAGGATTGGTATTAGTTCTTTTTTACATGTCTAGTAGAATTCAGCAGTGAAGCTCTCAGGTCCTAGTTTTTTCTTTGATGGAAAATGTTTTATTTCTGATTCAATTTCCTCACTACTTATTGGTGTGTTCATATTTCTATTTTTTATGATTTAGTCATGGTAGGTTGTATGCTTCCAGGAATTGATCCGTTTCTCCTATGTTATCAAATTTGTTGGTGTATGGTTGTTGAAAATACTCTCTTATAATCTTTTGTATTTCTGTGATATGAATTGTAATATGTCCTTTTTCATCTCTGATTTTATTTATTGGAATATTTTTTTCTTAGTCTAGCTAAAGGTCTATTTTATCTTTTCAAAAAACAAATCTTTATCTTATTGATCCTTTCAATTATTATTTTTTTAGTCTCTCATTTATTTCTGCTCTGAGCTTTCATATTTCCTTCCTTCTACCAACCTTGGATTTAGTTTGTTTTGTTTCTCTAGTTCCCCAAGGTGCATTGTTAGTTTTTTTTTTTATTAGAAATCTTCCTTCTTCTTTGATATGGGCATGTATTACTATAAACTCCCTTCTTAGAACTTCTTTTGCTGTGCTTCAAGATTTTGCTATGATGTGTTTCCATTCTCATTCATCTCAAGAAATTTTTAAATTTTCCTTTTTAATTTCTTTATTAACTCATTGGTTTAGGAGCATGTTGTTTAATTTCCATGTATTTATAACATTTCTGAAGTTTTTCTTGTTATTGACCTACAGCTTTTTATTAAAACTATCCCTATTGCTGAAATTCCAGCAGGGAAAAAAATTGTTACTGTAAATCCAAGCCTCCATCTTCTACCACTTTGTTGTCTTCTGAAACAATGGGATTTGGGGACGGGATCACAGGAAGTTCCTTAAGAAGTTAACTATTGCACTACAATAGAGCTGCATGCAGTTGGGACCTCTCAGTAGGCAATATATTATAATTAGCAGCAGCAGATGTTGATTCATGAAAGTAAAACAGTGGGTTGTGACTCAGGCTGCTTCCGGAAAGACAGGAGCCTTCCTTAAGGCAGGGTCTGCTCCAACCTTGTGAGAAGCGGAGCTCTTGGCAGAAAAGATGAGAACTGCTTCTGAAGTGAAAAGCTGCGAGTGACCTTCCAAGGTCACCTGGTTCATTCCGTTCAGGCTGAAACCCGTAGCAACGCCAGGATAAGGCGGCCTGTTTTACAGGCCCCGAGAGAGCACACACCTTCCACAATCCCACACTCCAGCATGAAGAACCTTACCCTCCGAGAAATTCTTCTTGGGCTTAAATATAATCCTCTTGCTATGGCTAGTTTGCTTTTGTTTTTGCTATTTTCTCTTCCTGAGAGACAAATAAGCTGGTCAAGTAAGACTAAGGAACCAAAGAAGCACAACTTCACAACTTGCCCAGAGTTGATGAATTCAAAACTAAAGAACGTATTATGGTATCTGTTCTTGTCCCCAGATCTGAAGAGCAGTAAATGCCTTTCTTGGCGGATAGAGAGCACTCACAGGAGGCAGTTGATTACCTGTTTGCAGATAACCAAAAATCTTTAAAGCTCAAGGTAAGACTCACCAGGGAATCATCTGTTAGTGCCCCCTTAACACTCCCACAATAAAAGGTTAAAAAAAATAAAGGGAAGGAAAACAGCAATTTAAAAGTCTATAAAAGTGCCAGGTTGCATGGTCTGAGGCTAGTGCTTGAGAGTAAGGGTGAGCAGGAGGTCTCTTTCACCCAGGTAATGACTGTATGAGCCCCATAAGGAGATGGTTAAATCAAACACTGAGATGACTGCTCTTAAGAGAGGAAAAATATGTCAATCACACTTTGCCTTTGACACAAGGAAATTCCTTGAAACTGAGAATGGAGAGTGGAAGGGAGGGAGAATGTCTCCTGATGTGGGTGGCCAGGAAATCAGGGGCCAGAAAAGCATGAGAGGAGAGAGGAAGAAAGAGACTGAGAGGGGAAAAAAACACAAGGCTGAATTCTAATCAAAATGCTATGAGGCGTTCACACCAGGCCTTGAGAGAATATTAACAAGGTTACCCAAGGGGGGGCACTTTCGCCCCAGGAATTATTAGTGAATATGGAATTATATTTGCACAAACACTACCAGATGCAAGGGGCTAAATGTCCTGCAGATGTGGAAGGAGCCAGTGTACGTTCCAATAGGCGGCAGCTTTATTTGTTTTACCCTTCGTCCAAGAATCTGGGCAGCACATTTCTGAGGGGTTGCATTTCTAGAATGACCACCACACCACTAGGCCCTTATTTCCCGATTGCTGCTTGGCTTACACCAGCCTCAAAAGTATCTCTGCCCAGGACAATGTGGAGTGGCCCTGCGTTAGGTCTGACAAGCTTACCAGCTGATCTCTACCATTTTTTCAGGGGGAAGGGGATAATAGCACTCCTACAAGAGATTTTCTGAGAGATGAAAGAGTTCAGAGCCAGGTAAATCACAACAATTTCAAAGAGGAGTTTTGAACTCAAAATTAACCAGTCAGTGTTGGGAAAAGAATATACAGCAAAACAAAAACGGTACAAAGGGTCTCCTTATACAAACCTTTAGAGCCTCACAACTCAATTTAATTTAGATTCACCACTGCTGAAGGAGGCATATCTCATCTCTGTGGTTGGATAAGATGCTTTTTTTCAGGGGGTCTCCTGAATGCATGACCCCAAATCACCACCACCATCTTGCTTATGATGAACAACGATTGCCAGCCTGGAGAGAAAGAATTGTTCAGCACACGGATATGACATGTAGAGACAGTTGATCCTGAAGCTAATGCCATGAGCCCCTCCCAAGTTCCTCATAGGGCCTCTATCAATAAGTAGGCATGGCTCTATGTTTTCATAAGGTTTATGAAATTAAAGTATATAACACCAATTAGTTAATACTGCCCTGACTTCCCTTCTGTCACAGTTCCCTTTGTGAGGGGTGGCATCAGAGTTGGGTTGAAGATATACTTAACTTGAGTGGAATGAAAGGTATTATATGGTTTGCATCACGTCTTTGTAGTGTTGACTGCTAACCACCTGGTTGTATCAATGGATTCCATAAACACTCTCATCCTCGACTGCTCACCACTCAGCTTGCTGAGGGACATCATGTTGGGATGATCACATCCTATGATGCTGATTCTCTGATGAATTCTGATGTTACCTGAATACATCCTACAATGGCCAGCCCTGATATTAGGAGAATAGAGGAGTAGAAACAGCATTTGAAATGTACATAGCTGGAAGCTAGTCATGGCAGTATTATCTAAATCTTACATGTAAAATCTGGATAAAAGTTTTCCCAAATTTGACAAAAATTGTAAAATTTTGCATGGCATTTCAAGCAACAAAATGTGCTGTTAAAAAAATTTCCCTAAACTATCAACAATAAAAAATTTTAATAAACTATACTAAAGGAAAGTTGAACTATGTTTTTATTCACTCTATACAACATCGTATTACAAAATCATCATATAAAGAAGCAATCAGAATATGTACAATTATATGTGTATATATATTCTACTTATATATATTCTACTTAATAGAATACATTACATATTTATACATCTATATATTATTATATATAATAGAATTATATTATATGTAATATAATATCATGATACATTATATATAAGTAGATATAAGTAATATAATAATGTATAATATATGCATATATATTATATATTACATATATAATAGAAATATTTCAGATAGTTAATAAATAAAAGCAGCATGTTGTTTTCCTGGATTTTGTGACTTTTGTATTATTTGTTAGTGTTCTTTTGGAATTAGTGATTTATTATTATTTATTTATTTGTTTTATTTATTTATTTTAAGTCGAAGTTTCACTCTTGTTGCCCAGGCTGGAGTGTAATGCCACGATCTTGGCTCACTGTTCATCACAACCTCTGCCTCCTGGGTTCAGGTGATTCTCCTGCCTCAGCCTCCCCAGTAGCTGGGATTACAGGTGCCTGCCACCACACCCAACTAATTTTTTGTATTTTTAATAGAGATGGGGTTTCACTGTGTTGGCCAGGCTGGTCTTGAACTTCTGACCTCAGGTGATCCACCTGCCTCAGCCTCCCAAAGTGCTGGGATTACAGGTGTGAGCCACTGAGTCTGGCTGATTTGAGTTCTTACTATAAAATATGCTCACTTTACTACCTAAGTTTATATCCAGAGTTGTGTATTTTTTTTCTTAAAGAAGTCCTCAAATAGTGTAGACTTCTACATGGTATTAGTGGAAGGTATATAGGGTTTAAAGCTTATTATTATTCTGAAATATGCCCTTGTGGTCCCCTCTGGCGATTTCCCTTTTGATATTTACCAAATTTGATGTAGTGTTTACACTTAATAGAAAGAACCAGGAAAATCATTTCAAAGTATCTTGTCTGAAGGATCTTTGAAATATTTTTTTAAACTGAAATTCATAACACACCCCCTCCAGGAAGCCCACCAGATTATTTCCAGGTGGCAAGTCCCCATGCCATCCTCTTCCTTTGTAACTGATTACTAGCTATTCACAGCCACACTGTATGTATTTGCTTATATGGTATTCTTTTTCTTATTGGAAAACTCAAGACCAGCAATGCTTTAAAATCTTTACTACTTAAATTTAAAGGCATGTTTGGATTCCAAATTCTGCTGAGTGGGAACTCAGTAGAATTTTCAGACTATATAATGTAAGGAGGTGAGGTCTGATTTTTTCTTCAGCACACCTCAATATCTGTCATGTTGCTTTCAAAATGAAAAATAAGCAGGTCCATTTAATGCAAAAACAGAAAACCCCACTTCTGTGGTGGAACAAAAACTCATCAGACTCCTGGCCTTGTTCCCCTGAATTCTAACATATCGCTTTAGCTCTTTCAGTGTGTAACCTCCATAAACAACATGGCTTCTATTTTTCGATCTGTGAATTAAGAATTGCGTTATTTCTTTCCCATTTACTTTACAAAAGTCTCATGGGAACAAGAGTTAAATGATTAATGACTGAAAGCCTTTGCACAAACACAAAATGCTGAATAAAAATAATCCCTCATTGCCACAGTGACAGGCACCAATGACCTGATGCTAAATCTGGACTGAGACTGAAGGCAATTCAGATCAACTATGGGCCCTGTCTACGCATCCAGGCTGCTTTTCTCCTTATGAGGACAATCTGGCTCCCATACCTTGACATCCTTCACTGATAGGCCTCCTGCTCATGGCCCTCCCTGCTCAGACCCAACCCCCTAGTAATATGAAATCCGGCCTCCTGGTTGTAGGGAAGCAACATGTAGGACGCTGTAACATGTGCAATATAATTTTATTATTTTTCAGCTTATACTACAATATTATTTAGAAAATTATTTGATAATAAAGCTCAATATTTCATCTGGTTTAGGCCCTTGTATAACTCTGCAAAGGGTCTCCATGTCAAACCAGTTTGTTGTCAGTACTGAAATAACTGGGGTGTGCTTAAGGAGCTAATACATCTCTACTGAAGGAAATTTGTAAAGGTTATCTTAAAGGAAACAAGGGATTTGGGTATGTTTTAGTGAACTGTGCTTATTGAGCATTATCTATTTCTGGTCTTCAGGTATAAAACAGCCATGGGAAATCACCCTGGACTTGAATTTGATCCCTGAGTAAATTCAGAAAACTCAAGATGCATAATTACCCTATCAACCCTGACGCCTCTAGTACTATCTTGTCCTAAAACAACTTTCTTTTGATTCTCTCCTCTAAGACAATGAAAGACTAAATGAGGGGGCTTGTCAGAGAAAATAATCACTAAGCTTTGCTACATTTCATGGTAACAGAGGACAAAGCAATACAACGTGCTCGGGTTTTGGAATCAGACAGACCTCGGTTTGGAATCCCAGTAGTACCAGTTACTAGTTGTAGAATTCTGAGCATGTTATTTAACTTTCCTGAATCCATTTCCTCATCTATAAAAAAGGACTAAAATTTTACAGGTAGAGAAATAAAAGCAATGGTTGCTGCTGTTACATACTGAAAGAGCTAAAGCTATACCTTAAAATTTGGGGGAATCAGGCTAGGAGTTTGATGAGTTTTTGTTCCATTGCAGAAGCAATAGTGATGATTGAATTAGATACTGCATACAGTGTCTGGCAGACTGCCTAAGTTATAGTACTCAATCAATACATAATAGCTATGTTAATCATAACAATGAAAATAATATGCTCCTGGTCTACCAATAAGTCTATTATTAAGCAAAACAAAAAATAGTTTTTGAGTGTATATATGCTGGGCACTATGGGAAAGTGAAATACAATGACTTAAATAAAATGAAACCTTCTTTCAAAGATCTGACTGAGGCATTTGAACAAGAACAAATCCATCCTGAATAGGAGCTGGGTAAAATAAGGCTGAGACTTACTGGGCTGCATTCCCAGGAGGTTAGATATTTTAAGTCACAGGATGAAACAGGAAGTCAGCACAAGATACAGGTCATAAAGACCTTGCTGATAAAACAGGTTATGGTAAAGAAGCCAGCCAAAACCCACTAAAACCAAGATGGCGATGAGAGTGACCTCTGGTGGTCCTCACTGCTCATTATATGCTAATTAAAATGTATTAGCAAGCTGAAAGACACTCCTACCAGTGCCATGACAGTTTAAAAATGCCATGGCAACATCAGGAAGTTACCCTATATGATCTAAAAAGGGGAGGAACTTTCAGTTCAGGTAATTGCCTATCCCTTTCCTGGAAAGTTCATGAATAATCCACCCCTTGTTTAGCATATAATCAGGAAATGATCATAAACGTGGATAGCCAGCAGCCCTCGGGTCTGTTCTGCCTATGAAGTAGCCATTCTTTATTCCTTCACTTTTTAAATAAGGTGTTTTCTTTCTATGGAATCACCTTGGATTCGTTCAGTGCAAGATTCAAGAACCCTTTCTTCGGGTCTGGATCAGGACCCTTTTCTGGTAACATGACCATCTAGTTTCACTTTTTAAAATGTTATTAAAGATCCGTCTTTATGTATTCTCTGACTTCACCTAAAGAATATACCAATTGTACATTTCAATTGCACAGGTTATTTAATTGTACAGGCCATAGCTGCTATGCCACAATATATGCATGCTTCAAAATTACGGCCTACCATAAAATTTCGTGTTAAAATAAAAGACAATGAGGATAAACATACTCAACTTTGTAACCAGAGCACTAACAAAAATGGTAATTATTACCTGGGAGATAACTTGAAAGTTATTCAAGTCCAGGAAAGCAGATCAGTTGATACTTGTGTCTGAGGATATTTTTAAATGCATAAAAACAATCATGTGGTCTGCTGGATGCAGTGGCTCATGCCTACACTCCCAGCAATTTGAGAGGCAGGAGGTTCACTTGAGGCATGGAGTTTGAGATGGGCCTGGACAACACAGCCAGACTCTGTCTCTCTAAGAAAAAATTAAAACAATTAGCTAGCCATGATGATGCAGGCCTATAGTCCCAGCTACTCAGGAGGACGAAGCAAGAGGATTACCTGAGCCCAGGAGGTTGAGGCTGCAGTGAGCCATGATCGTGCCATTGCACACAGTCTGGGGGTCAGAGTGAGATCCTGTTTCTAAAACAACAGTAGCAACAAACAGTAGTGTGGGACTTATGCTTCTGACCAAGATAGAGTAACAGAAATTACGTTCACCTTCTTGTGTAAAACACCTAAAGAAACCTGGACATCCTAAGCTAATTAAAAAAAAAAGAAAAACTAACCGTTAGGTTCTTACTAAGCTAAGTGCTGGATGGCAGGATCTTTAGTACCCAGGACCTCGGCATCACACAATTTATACCCAGATAACAAACCTGCACAGGTAACCACTGAATCTAAAACAAAAGTTGAAAAAAAAAAAACCCATCAAAATATCTGAACAAAACCTGGACAAATATGTAAAATTACAGCTCTCAAGGTAATGGAGATAAACAATAAAGGACAGGGATCTCTGAGTGATGAAAACAAATGAGGCAAACTTTAGGATTTCCCAGTTTACTCTTCAAAAAGTTTCCAGGCCATGACACAGAGAGGGCAATGCAGGTAGAGCCCAGTGGTCTTCCTGAGGTGAGGAGATGGAGCTGGGAGTCCAGGTGAGCCAATATGGCTAGAGTTCTCAGAGCAGAGAACCAAAGAAGAGACTGGAGAGTAAGCGTCTGTGTTTTACAGAGGGTCCCCTTCAAAGTTTCCATTGAGAACTGGTGAGGCAAGTGAGAGAAAACTCCCTGAGACCGGGTAAAGGATAAGAGCAAACTACCTCAGTTCTCATACAAGGCAGGAATAGTAGCTAGTTCCATCATCCAGGGTGAAAAACCTCATAATTCATGGGGCTGAAGGTTTTTGGCTCAGTAGTGAGAAAAAAATTAACCCTAGGATAAATGTTGCTCTGATCCTGCTAAACAAAGCCTAAAAGCATGACCCAAAAGTATCCAATTATTTCCCAATAAGCCTGACCACATTCCAGAACAAAGTGAAGAATATTTTTAACAAAACAAAAATATACAGCATCTCTCAAGATAAAAAATCACAATGTTGTGCATTAAAAAAACAATGACCAGGCATACAAAGAATTGAAAAATAAAACTGATAGCGAGGAGAAGGAATTAAATTTATCAAAAATACTTTTAAAATGACACAGATTATGGCATTAATACATAAGAGTAACACAGTTATGATAACAGTATCCCATATGTTCAAAAGTTTAGAGAAATATCTAACAAATTAAGTAAAGATATATAAGATGTTTTTAAAAATGAACTTCCACAGATGAAAACTACAATGTATGAAATGAAAAACACACTGGATGGGATAAACATCAAATTAGACATCACAGAAGGAAAGATAAATGAACTTGGAGAAAGAGCAATAGAAACTATGCAAAATGAAGCACAGAAGATTAAAAAAAAAGACCAAGAAAAAAATAAGCAAAGCATCATCGAACCATGGGATAACTCCAAGCAGTCAAATATGTGTGTAATGTATAATAGGAGTTGCTAAAGGAAAGAAGGCAAGGAGGGAGTTGCAAAATACTTGAAGAAATCATAGCTGAAATATTTCCAAATCTAAAAGAAACTATAAACTCACAAATCCAAAAACTCAATGGATTCTAAGCACAAGAAACATAAAGAAAACATGAGAACATGGGGACACACCATAATCAAATTGTTTAAACCTAGTGATAAAAGGAAAATCTTAGAAGAGACTTGAGAAAAATAACACTTCACATAATGAGAAACAATAAGAAAGATGAGTTAGATTTCCTGTCAGACACTATGCAAGCAAGAAAATAGTGTAGCAATATCTTTAAAGCACTCAAAGAAAGGCCAGCATTGGCTGGGTGCAGTGGCTGACACCCGTAATCCCAGCACTTTGGGAGGCTGAGGCTGGTGGATCACCTGAGGTCAGGAGTTCAGACCAGCCTGGCCAACATGGTGAAACCCCGTCTCTACTAAAAATACAAAAATTAGCTGGGCGTGGTGACACATGCCTGTAATCCCAGCTACTTGGAAGGCTGAGGCAGGAGAATCACTTGAACCTAGGAGGCAGAGGTTGCAGTGAGCTGAGATCACGTCATTGCACTCCAGCCTGACAATAAGAGTGAAGCTACATCTTAAAAAGAAAGAAAGGCCAGCATTATTCTGATACCAAAGCAAGCAAGGACACTACAAGAAGAGAAAATTACAGGCCAATATTCCTGATGAACAAACATGCTAAAATCCTCAATGAAATATTAACAAAATTCAATAGCACATTAAAAGGATCATTCACTACAACTAAGTGAGATTTATCCCTGGGATGCAAGGATAGTTCAATATATGTAAATCAATAAATGTAATACACAACATTAACAGAATAAAAAAAAAACCCATATGATAATCTCAATAGATGCAGAAAACATACTGAACAGAATTCAATGTCCTTTCATAATAAAGACTTTCCACAAATTATTTATAAAAGGAATGTACCTCAATATAATAAAGGTTACATATGACAGGCACATAGCTAACATTATACTGATGAAAATTTTTTGTGCAGTGGCTCATACCTGTAATCCCAGCACTCTAGGAGGCAGAGGCAAGTGGATTACTTGAGGTCAGGAGTTTGAGACCAGCCTGGCCAAGATGTTGAAACTCTGTCTCTACCAAGAAGTACAAAAATTATGAGGGCATGGAGTCCCAGCTACTTGGGTGGCTGAGGTGGAAGGATTGCTTGAATCCAGGAGGCGGATGTTGAAATGAGCTAAGATCGCAATGCTGCACTCCAGCCTGAGTGACAAAGTGACACCCAATCTCGAAAAAGAAAAAGAAAAAGAAAAAAAAAGGGCAATACAAAGACGCTCACTGTCACCACTCTTTTATTTTTATTTTTATTTTTTTTAAAGAATGAAAGAGAGAAAGAAAGAGGAAGAGATTTTAGAAAAAAGAGACAAAAGGAGAAAGAAAGAAACCGCAAAAGAAAGAAAAAAAGAATGAAAGAGAGAAAGAAAGACGAAGAGAAAGAGGGAGAGAGAATGGGATTCTTGTTTTATTGCCCAGGCTAGAATACAGTTTAAAATGGGGATTAAAAACCTCTTTTATGCCAATAATTGTGTTTAACAATGGAGACAGGGAGGAATAGGGGATGAAAATAACAAATAAGCAGCCAACCAATATTTTATTTAAACCTGGGAAATGCTATGCAATTGCTGGGGAGTGATTTACTTCCAGTTATGTGGTCACTTTTAAAATAGGTATAATGTGATACTGAGAAAAATGTATGTTTTGTGGATTTGTGGGAGGAGAGTTCTGTAAATATTTGTTAAGTCTAG